>SNQJ01S0018820.1:11290-30899 GCA_010110895.2 Picea sitchensis | reverse complement strand
GCTCTTGAGAATTCAGTTTGGGGGTTTTGCTGTACAAACCCTTGTGAGCAACTCAGTGGTGAAATATCCACTCACCTTGTTCCGCAGCTTGGTCTCGGGGATGAAATACTCCTCCACACCATTCTAGTCTCAGGCCATCTCCATCTAGCACTTCAGAAGGTAGCAAGTTGTATTTTTCTTGTGTTTCCAGCAAGGGCGCACCATCATCTAGAGGGAGGTTCGATCCATCTTATCCCGAGGGCATGGGGCCATTCCGATAAGGGAAGGACCATTAGTTTGAGGGATTTTCTGGAGGGTTATCATCATTCTACATTTGTCTGCACATTGGGACGTCTTGGAGCCATAGGGGACATCCTATAATTCAATAAAACTTAGATCTAGGGAGATCTTCTTGAGATCTGAGTCCGAAAGTTCTCCCATGGGATTCTCATAGCCCAATCTATATTATTGGAGAGTTTCAGAGCATTTGGAGGCCTCCTTCATCAGGGAAGAACTAGCTAGGGTTTCAGTCATCCAGGGGGTCACCCCATTCAATGGGAAATTCAGATCTATGGGGTTTGAGAGTGGATTTGAGAATTTGGACATCTGGGTTGTCCTTATAGTTGACCGATCTATCATTTGGCATATTTTTGGGGATGATTGGACACTTTTGGTAGCAGGGAAAAATTATTGAAGGCTTCAGCATTCTAGCAGGATGTGGCACTTTCCAGCTTGGAGGTTGAGCATTAGTACGGCTCAGATATGCTTGATTCAGTCTTCATTGTATATCCAACCTTTGGAGGCTTATTTTGTATTGCCGAGAGCATTTTGTAGCAACTCATATCTATTGCTTGTATGACCATCTGAGGTTTATGCCAGATCGACCATCTATTGATCTTACATTTCTCATAATAAAAAGGTCAGATCTTTGCTTGTGCTTCTACATCTTGAATATATTGTGATCCCCATGTGTTGATAAATCTTGTATGCACTCAATAAATTAGTAGTAGTTAATGATTCCAAGAAAGAATTTGGCTTGGGATCATTACATTTCTATTGTTGTGCCTCAGTGTTCAAGGGAAGTATCTACCTCGAGAGTCAGCCATCAAAAATATCCTATTTCAATAACTCTGTCAGTCCATGTTCATTTGATCTACTAGTTACATCTCTGTGTCAATTTCATGTCATTGATGGGGGCTACATCAAGGCCCTCCTTCGACGATTTTATTCCTATCCACTTCAACACATTATCCGAGAGCTAGACTTAGAAACCAGTTAGTACCTTGGGACCTGCATGCCTCAATGGCAGGCCTCTTCGTGTCGAACCATCGGTTTACATCATTTACCTATGATCAGATGATTCCATGGATGTTTGAATTCATATCATCTATTCACATTCGTCGGAATGTCCTAGAGTACCTTGGGAATCATTGACATCAATGGTGATCTCCCTCGCACTTGTTAACAGTTTACCTCATTGAACTGTAATAAAGTGGTTTCTACGATGCTCACCATTAGGAAATCTATTCACATGGTTATATTCACACTACATCGGGATCTGTAAGAAGACCCTGGGTTGATTTTTCACTCTTATGTATACTTTCCCCAGGTTGTGAAGGAGTTCTTTTGAACTATGAAACATATACTGTTACATAGATCCACTTTGTATTGGTCGTGGCCATGTCTTGTCATCTCGTAGATCCATTGTGTACTCTTCATGTCTATGATCAGTTCAGGTCATAGGAGTATAGATCCACATTGTATATTCAATGGCTATACCATTGTGTCAATATAATTATGGATCTGCAGTGTATTTTATGGTGGCCATACCTAAAAATTCTTTATTACTCAAGCATAGGTATGCATGCCTTGGGTTTGAAACATGTCATAATATTTGTTTGATGGTTGTGTGCAACTTTTTCCAGTCTCTCTTTATCCATAACCTTGCTTGAAAAAGTCTACAAAGTACTTCATTCATCATCGTCTTCTAACTTCGCACTTTGTGGGGCAATCTGTTACACATCAAAATTACTCACTTAGATAGTCTCGCAAGTGTCGTCATTACAAGTGTTGTAGGTGTCGTATCTTGTCCATAAGTGTCGCATATTGACGACAAGTGTCACAAGTGTCACAAATATCATACTGCCATCTTTCTTATGTCATGCCTCTAACGACATCATAAGGACACTTAAGACACCTCAAAGACTAGTTTTGAAGAAGAGAAATCAATTGACAGGGAGTACAAAACTTTTTCCGCTGAAAGAACCACTCAAATATGGATTTTAGAGAGGAGCACTCCCCTACCCACTGTTAGGGAGTTCTAGTGCTCCCTGTGCCTCTTTGGGGGAGAGTTTGAGTGCTCTGTGCACCCTTTTGGGGCAACACTACCCTTTCTGAGCGAGTTTTTGGTTTGTTGAGATACATTAGGGAGAATCCCTCAATTTCTGAAGGTGGTTGGATTTGAATAGAAGGTCAAGGCATGATCTTAGGGAAGATCCTCAACTAAAGAAGAAGAATCCTCAACTTATCCCAAATATCTCTCAAGTGGTTGGGCCTCTCCAAGGTTATATAAGGAGACCTTCTCATGGTGAAAGGTACATGAAAAGATTGGAGGTATGAAACCTATGATCTCATAGGCAACATACAAGAAAGGGAGAGACTAGAGATTGATACCAAACTTATGATCCTATAAGTAGTATGAATAGAAAATATTGGATATGTGAAAGTTAGGATCTCATAAGTGAGATGTCATTAAAGCAATCAATGTAGATTACTTGAGCAAAGGGGTTGGACAAGGAGAACTGGAAGAAGATGTTGCACCTTCATCAAAGGATTGTAAGTACTTTTACTTGGTCTTATCAATATATCAATGCTTGGCTTGTTTCTTTCAAACTTATGTTTGTTCCACATGAGTTTGTCTTCAGTAGATGGATCTATATTTGAGCTAATCTTAGTAGAATAGGAAGTCCATTGTATCTTTGTTTGTTCTACAAGACCTATCAGGGAGCTCAGGATCAAAGCCCAGCCTGGATTTTGCAAGGACAAACGTCGTTAATAAGCTACATATATTTCTTCTTCTCCTTCGTATGTTATCTTGATTAGACCTAAAATTATGTCAGTGTCCATGTTAAGAACTTTTTTGTCTTGGCCTTAGGAGTCTAGAGACCAAGAGGGAATCCGCTTGTCCATAGGAGGATTCACTTGTAACAATCAATCTCATAAATAACAGGCCTCTCAGCACTCAACCTATCACAATCCTTTCGGCACTCACAACAATCCAAGTACACTACATCTCTTCTACCTAGCCTGCACAACCCCAAGAGAATGGACCCCCTTCTCTACCACGTAGTCCCTCAGGCTTTCCATCTCCTTCCAAGGCTCCAGTGATTCTGGTTAAGAATCTGTCTATTGGGACTCTCAGAACTTGCAGCTGTGGACAGTTCTATCTGAATTGCCATCAAGCTCATGCACATAGGCATCCATTACCTCCTAGAATTATCAATAACATTACATGCATTCAACGATGGCTCTCCTCTTCATGCCATTTGTTTCCATGCTCAGCCCAAGAGCACACAAATTAGCAGTAGTGAGTGAAGAGGAAATAAGAACAAGGGAACAAAATGAACACGGGGAAGAAGACAAAGAAGTAGTGAACCCCCCAAGGGAAGAACGACCCCAAAATAGCCCCCAAGGGATGTTTAAATAATTACATGAAGACAAGAGCCACATGGCCTCCCTCCAAAGAATATCATGTAACCCATTTTTCTCCATAAAATCAATTATGGGTAATTAAAATAATAGTAAAAATACTTATCCCCTCAAGCCCCCTCTCTCATGGAATCATAGACCCCTATCTCTTTTGTCCTTGTCGGTCTTGCAGTTAGTGGTGTATTTTATTAATGTATATGAAGTATTACATTTCCCAGGCACTCTGGCCCCTTTTCAATTTTACCATCTCACCACCCTAAGTCATATTTACATAATACATTATAGTTCATAAGGGTTAGAACCGATATGTTACAATCATAGACATCCCATCTCTTCTCAGAGACAAAGTTGTCACCATTATAGCGAGTCTTGCACTATGTATTTTTATAGTCTCTATACATTTCTTTCATTAATAGAAATCATGTATTGTTGTATTTTTTTGTTCCTAGCAATTTCTATGTGTATTTCATTGTAATACCTATCATTTTTTTTTTTCGAAAATAATCTGGATCAGTGGTATCAAGGCATGTTGCTCTTGATTGTTTTTTAGTGCATGTACTCGACGAGGTCCAAGTATATCAAGTTGGGTCTTGATCTTGTCTCTCTTGAAGAAAATCACTCTCACACACCCAAGAAACCCTCTATGGTGGCAGAAAATAAAAAAGACAGAGCAAAAGATTCTATTAGCGTGTTTCTTGAGAAATCTCTTGCGCGACCAAGGAACGAAACGATGGATAATTTTTCTCACATCCTTTAGTTCCTATTGATATCAACAGGCACATATTCATCCAACAACCACTTTGGAGGAACCTCTCCCTTCAAGGTAAAAGTTAACTTTGATATTCCCGTATTTGAAGGTGAGAGAGATGAGATGCCTTAGAGAAATGGTTGAATTTGCTAGAAGGTTATTTCTATGTTCACAATTTTTCTGATAGGGAAAATTTCAGGACCGCATTTTTTTGCCTCGGGACCACATTATATTTAGGTGGTTTTTCGGCACATAGTTTCTTTGCCGATGTTTTTTTATTTCTGGTTAAGGAATTAGGGTTTTGGACTAATCTAGTTCATTGGGTTAGGGTTTTGGATGTTGTTGGGTCCTATATGTATTTTGTAATGTAAACATTGTAACATGATGATTAATATAGAATATGTTGGTTTTCCCGGTTTGGGTTTCTAGGGGAAAAATTTATGTGTAATGTTTGTATTTTCCATTGTATCTTTTATGTTCCTTTACTAAATATCCATTTGCAATAGATATTGTACAAGGTTAGAATTTAAATTTGGTATTAGAGCTTTATTGGCTTCAGGGGGATGCCTTTATGGTTAAGGGTTTGGCTTGGGACTGTGATAAGCCTTGTTACAATGGGATATATGCAATATTTCTTTTTCAGGGGAAAATAAATGGCAAGAAATTCGAAGATGGAGATCGAGAAGTTTAATGGGAAAAGTTTTGATCTTTGGAAGCTCAAGATGGAAGATCTATTGGTGGACAAAGATCAGTGGATCACGGTAGATCCAGGTACTGCATATACAGGAGCTTTTGCAGATGACTGGAAAAATTTTGATCAGAAGGAAACGAGCACAATCTGACTGTGTCTCTCTGATTTAGTATTACTGAATGTCTCAGAGGAAGCTACAACCAAGGATTTATGGGAAAAGTTGGGGAATTTGTATCAGTCTAAGTCCTTGGTAAATAAACTATTTCTGAGAAAAAAGTTGTATAACCTAAGGATGAGAGATGGAGACTCAATGGCAGAGCATTTGAATGCCTTCAATACTGTGGTAAGTTAGTTAGTATCTGTTGATATTAAAATTTTAGATGAAGATAAATGTATTAGTTTGTTGTGTTCTTTACCAAACTCATGGGATAGTCTAGTTGTGGCCATAGGTAGTAATACAACTTCCTTGAAGTTTGAATAAGTGGTCTCATTCTTGTTATTGGAGGAGATGAGATAGAATAATATGAAAGGACTAGCACAGACACATTATTTGCAAGAGGATTTTCCCAGGAAATAAATAAATCTAATTTCTCAAGTGGGAGATCTAAGTCTAAGGGTAGATAGAAATCTCTCGAAAATTTTGTAAGGGTATGTTGGAGATGTGGAAAAGAAAGGCACTATAAGAAGCCATGTAGATCCAAAGTTGAGAAAAAGAAGGAATCTGAAGAATATTCTTCTACAGAAGAAAAGACCTCCAAGGAAGAAGGAGGGGAAAAGAACACATGCATATCCTGAGGCATGGTTGGTTGACTCTGGTGCATCCTTTCATATGACACCCCACAGGGAGTGGTTTTGTGAATATGAAAGGTATGATGGAGGTAATGTTTTCTTAGGTAATGATTCGAAAGCCATAATCATAGGAAGAGGAAGGGTCAAGTTGAGGCTCATAGATGGAAGGCTTAGAAAACTACCTGGTGTTCTGTACATCCCAGGTTTGGCCATAAATTTGATTTCTATAAGCAAAATGGACAATGCAGGGGTAAAAACAATATTTGAAAAGGAAACCTACATGATGTTTCGAGGAGAAATGGTGTTATTGAGGGGAGTTCGGTTTGTAACTCTGTATAAGATGCAAAGAATCGTTATTAGTGATCGGTGTAATAGTTCCATTGTTCATGATATTGGAGTTGAAGAAGAAAGAAATCCTACGGTCTCTAGAGAAAAGTTTATGTTGTGGCATCAAAGACTGGGGCATATCAGAGAGAAGGGTCTTCGACTACTACATGGTAAAGGTATGGTTGAAGGTACATCTAACTGCTCTCTGGATTTTGATTTCTGTGAACATTGTCTATATGGGAAGCATAATTGGGTAAGACTCCCCTCTGGTGCAATGAGGGCAGAAGGAATTTTACAGCTAGTTCATAGTGATGTTTTTGGACCTGTGTCTAGCCCATCATTGGGAAAATCTATGTACTATGTCTCATTTATATATGACTTCTCGAGGAAGACTTGGATATATTTCCTCAGGAAGAAATATGAATTATTTTATAGGTTTAAAGAGTTTAAGCCTCTTATTGAGAATCAAATAGAGAAAATAATTAAGGTGTCGAGGACAAATAATGGCGAAGAGTTCTGCGGAAATGAATTTGAATAATTCTATAAGAAGTGTAGTATAGCAAGGCAGAAGACTACTCCATATACACCTCAGCATAATGGAGTTGCAGAAATGATGAACAGGACGCTGATGGAAAAAGCAAGGTGCATGCTCAGTGGTGTTGGGTAAGGGAAAGAATTCTGGGCAAAGGCAGTGGGTATTGCATGTTACCTGGTCAATAGATCACCCTCATAAATGTTGGATGACAAGACTCCACAAGAGGTATGGACTGGTAAGGAACCTTCTCTCACACGTCTCAAGGTTTTAGGCTGCGATGCATATGTTCATGTTCCAAAGGAAAACATGAGTAAGCTAGATAAGAAGGTTGAAAATTGTATCTGTATTGGATATAAAGATGGTCTCAAAGGTTATAAGATTTGGAACCCAGAAACTAATAAGGTAGTGTATAGCCGAGATGTGGTATTTAGAGAAATGAAGGATGTTGTTAAACAGGAAGCCCTACCAAGTAAGGAAGAACCAGAGAATATAGAGTTTGATTTAAAGGATGATGAATTAGACTCTATAGAAGAACATGAATCAGAAGAAGAAGACCCTCATACTCTAGTATTGAGGAGATCGGATCGAGAAAGAAGGCTACCGGAAAGGTATAGTCCATCTGATTTCCATTCAAATCTTGCTTTGTCTATTACTGATGATGATCCTAGAACTGTCAGGGAGGTAGTGGATTCAGAGTATGGAAATCTCTCGAAAAGGGCCATGGATGAAGAAATGACATCTTTGGATAAGAATGAGGCTTGGGATCTAGTGGAGTTGCCAACTATAAGAAATCCCATTGGCAGAAAATGGGTATTTAAAAAGAAGTTGAATGCAAAAGGAAAAGTGGAGAAATACAAATCTCGGTTAGTAGCGAAGGGTTATTCCCAGGTTGAGGGAATTGATTTTGGTGATATTTTTTTCTCTTGTTGCCAAGTTAACCTCCATAATATTTTTGTTATCTGTTGTTGTTGCATTTGATTTTGAAATAGAACAAATGGATGTAAAGACAACATTCCTACATGGGGATCTGGAAGAATAAATCTATATGAAGCAACCAGAAGGTTATGTTGTGAAGGGAAAGAAGGAGCTAGTATGGGAGCTGAAAAAGCCCCTGTATGGTTTAAAACAATCACGAAGAATGTGGTACCAAAAATTTGATACTTATATGCTGGGACTTCGCTTCACAAGAAGCAAAGAAGATCACTGTGTGTATTTTAAATTAATTGGTGATCATTTGATTTATTTGATCTTATATGTGGATGACATGTTGCTGATAGGAAACAACAAGGAGATTATCCAGGATGTGAAAACTCAGTGGTCCTCTAAATTTGACATGAAGGATCTCGGTGCTTCAAATTTCATTTTGGGCATGGAAATTAAAAGAGATCGGAAAAGGAGGAAACTCTGGTTAAATCAGAGAAAATATGTCGAGACAATATTTCATAGGTTTAATATGCAGGAATGTAAACTGATCAAGGTTCCTATTCCTATTGGTGTAAATTTATCTGTGGATTAGTGTCCCAAGACACATGAAGAAGAGGAGGACATGTCTCATGTGCCATATGCAAGTGCAGTTGGCAGTTTGATGTATGCAATGGTCTGTACTAGACCGGACATTGCACATGCGGTGGGAATTTTGAGCAAGTATATGTCAAAACCAGGGAAGGAGCATTGGACAACAATAAAAAGGGTTTTCAAGTATTTGCGTGGCACTTCTAGCTATGGATTGTGCTACGAAGGAAGACCGAGATCAGAAACAGTGGTGGATATACATGGCTTTGTGGATTCATACTAGGTTGGAGATTTGGATCATAGGAGATCTACAAGCGGGTATGTGTTTAACCTGTTTGGAGGAGAAATAAATTGGATGAGAAAAAGACAAGTTGTAGTGTCACTTTCAACTACAGAAACTGAATAAATGGAAACCACTCATGCAAGTAAGGAAACAATATGGTTACAAAGATTGTGTTCAGGTATTGGGTTGGTACAAAAAGTTGTAAGGATAGAGTGTGATAGTCAAAGTGAAAAATTTCTAGTGAAGAACCCTGCTTATCATTCAAAGACAAAGCACATTGATGTTCAATATCACTTTGTGAGAGACATGATTGAAGGAAAGAAAGTATCACTGATGAAGGTGGACACTTTGAAGAATGTTGCAGAATCATTAACAAAATCTGTGAGAACTAATAATTTCTCTTGGTTTAAAGGATCCATGGGCATTATTTCCCTGGATTGTTGACTATGTAACCCTGTAACCCCCTCTATTCAAATAAAACAACAAGTGGGAGAATGTTGGGTATGTGTTATATTCTTTGCACGAGTAGTAATCTGTGTAGGTATTCAAGGGGGTTGGAGGGGGGAGGGGGGGGCTAGGCCCCCCCTCAGGGGGTGCAGGGGGGTGGAGCCCCCCGTTTGGGGGTTCGATGGTAGCGCCCCCACAAAAAAAAAAAAAAACTGCATTGGGACCGCATTTTTTCTACCCTAGGATCGCATTATATTTAGGCAGTTTTTCGGCACATGGTTTCTTTGTTGATGGTTTTTTATTTTCGGTTAAGGAATTAAGGTTTTGGACTAATCCAGGTCATTGGGTTAGGGTTTTGGATGTCATTGGCTCCTATATGTATTTTTTATTGTAAACATTGTAACATGATGAATAATATAGAATATGTTGGTTTTCTCGGTTTGGGTTTCCAGAGGAAAAATATTTGTGTAATGTTTTTATTTTCCATTGTATATTTTATGTTCCTTTACTGAATATCTGTTTGCAGTAGATTTTGTATAGGGTTAGAATTTACAAAAATATCACCTTCGCACTCCTCAAGGCTCTCCCCCATGTCAAAAATTGGTGGGAAACTTACTAGGAGCAAATTTCCACAGAGGAATATGGAATATATGGGGCCAATCCCACTTGGGATTTTTTTGTGGATGTGGTTAGGGAACAATACTACCCTGTTGATAACTATGAAGACCAGTACATGAGATGGACCAAACTACGGCAAGAGAAAAGACAAATAGTGTAGGAGCTCACAAATACTTTCCATATCTTGCGCACCAAGATGGGTATCAAATACTCTGAGAGAAATCTAGTTCTGAAATACCATCGGGCTTTGCATAGGTACAACCAAACCGAAATGGATTTCCTAAACATCTCATCATTGGGAGTTTCCTATTGATATGTTGTCAAAATCGAGTAGAAATTTAGGCACCAGAACAAATGGGATTTCAGGCCTACAAATCCACAACAACTAAAGCATGGTAAAGGAAACCCTAACCAACAACCTTCCGACAACTATTCCAAGACATAGGAAAATAAGGGTAAAGGAAAGATGAAGAATGACACTGGGAAGTGGTGCGACTTCAACAAAATATCCAGTGACAAAACCGATGAATGTCGCTTGAAACAATCATTAGTGGATGAGGTCAAATACAAGTGTCCGAACCTCGATTCAAAATTTGATCGAAAAAATATTGAAAATAGATAGATCATCAACATAGACCCTACTGCTAATGTCGTGATCACAACAATTCAACAAGAAGAACCAGTAGATCCTAAATAAAGTGAGTGCCTCTTCCATCCATAGATGTGGGTGAATGGGACCTCATTTCATTTCATTGTTGATAGCAGTAGCCATAACAACCTCATCTCAGTTGAGGTCATCAAATAGTTGGGGTTGTTGACAACACCACAAAAGAAACCATACAACATCGAGTGGCTTCACTAGGGATGCGATCTTCATGTCAGCCAATTTTTTTTTCTATCCTATGGAATCCATCCCTTCAAGGATGATGTAGTGT
Source organism: Picea sitchensis (assembly GCA_010110895.2). Taxonomy (NCBI): domain Eukaryota; kingdom Viridiplantae; phylum Streptophyta; class Pinopsida; order Pinales; family Pinaceae; genus Picea; species Picea sitchensis. The sequence continues at coordinate 20,327 of SNQJ01S0018820.1, read as the reverse complement.
GATGTTTCCCCTCTTGATGTCTATGCTCTTCTTTTGGACCAACCATATATGTGGAAATGTCATGTTATTTATGAGTCTCGACCCCATAGTGTCATTATTACTCTAATGGGTCAACTCTATAGGATACCATAGATATTTCCAACTACTGTTCTATCAAAATCATGCCGCAAGGTAATCTCTCCTACTTGAAATTTCATCCTCTTCACAATTTGTTCAAAGGATGCAAAAAAGGCCACTACAACCACTATAGCCTCAATACCTTCTATCTAGTATAAGTAGATTGCAGAAGAGAAAGAAGATATTGTTTTTTCACCTACAATGGTGCCTAAAAAATGCCTCTTCAATCTTAGAGACAATAGGTTGGTGGAACAAGTTCAACCCCTCCAACAACAGGTTCATGACAACCTTCCATAGACTAAGCAACATAACTTATCCAACAAGGAATGTAACTCACCAAGATACATATTCATAAAACGCTTTCCCCTCTTCCCTGGTCACTCAATGTAATGGTGACCATTGATTCCTAAGGGGGGAGGATTGATCCAGTTTGATATTGATGGCCTCCCACTTGTTCCAAATTCCAACTGGCTCATCTTGACAGTTTTCAATTCAACACATTTCTCTGTAATGGGGACATTTCTTTGTAATTATGGGTTATGCACTTATTGGGTTGTCCTGAATCCATACACAGAATAAAAATGGGTATTGGTGGCAACCCACCTATTCTAATTGTATTATTTTGGAATTTCTCATGTCAGTACATCCTTTTGTATTTCCAGGGTCATTTTAGGGATATAAACAGTGTTTTCTTGGCTTGCCACAGTCAAACTATAGAGGGAGTCAATTTTTGATGGAATAATACATATATCTCTAAAAGACATTTCCAACAGGCTATCACGCACCGAAAATGGAGATCGTATGCAAAAGTTACAACCTTGGGATGTTAATGTACTAACTTACCCCAACAGGGCCCACATGACTTTTGGTGCTTCATCTTGTAGGGTTGGGTTTTTGGATGTCTAGGGTTTTGGAATTCATTTTTATCATAAAAAGGCCTTCAAAGCCTCATTGTAATCATCTTCTTGTGAATGAGCATAGTTGTCACATCTCTTCTTAGAGATAAAGATGCCACCATTCTAGCGAGTCTTGAAATCTATATTTTTATAGTCTTTGTACCTTTATTTCAATGTAGTATCTCTACTTTCATTTCGTTCCAAAAATAATCTGAATCAATGTGACATATGATTGATTACAGTATGATTTATGTATATGGATTATTGACACTATTTTTATCAGTGGATGCATGCTTGACGATGCTTGATAATCTGAATCACATGAGGAGTAAAGGGGTCATCCACAAAAACTATACATTGAGGGAGAGGAGTGGTAGTGCCCCTATCATAGTCTACTAGAACTCTCGTTGTGTCATGAAAGATAGGTTAACAATTTTCTATTTCGAGAGGTCCACGATGTCATGAGGGAAGAATGAGATAATAACTCATGAATAATTCTAAGGGAACACAATAAGGTAGAGTCCTTATTCCTTAGAAACCCTTAGTCTCTCACAAGGTCGACTGAATGGAGTGTTGACTTCAAGGGTCGGACAAACTTCCAAAACTAGTCAAAGGTGAGGGGCACCCTTGGAGCATGAAGGTGCATCTTGAAGTGCACGTCACGTAATTAAAACATGAGTCAATAAATCTAGGTGGCCTAGAAAACATTGAAATGGTTAGACCTTGTTAGAATAAAATAATTAATTAAACCATAAATTAAAAATTAAAAATCCCAACAAGAGTCTAAGCCTAAGCCTCATACTAAGTGTAATTCTAAGATTTAAATAAATGACTAAATGAACTATGACATAAGTTAAAAGATTTGAGATATAATCAAACTCCAGAAATGGGGAATTAAAAATTTAAAGGTTGGATAAGGTGCACATGCGTGCATGAAATTAATAAAAAAGATTTTTTAAATAAAAATAAATAACTAGAGAGAATAGGTGTACATAGAATAGTATCTTAAGTCAAACCACCACTAGATATAACTAAAAGAAGACTCCCAATCCAAATCTAACTAATAGCTAGTTAGGAGACACTCATTAAATGAGAATTTGGGGAACAAATTGACAACTAAGATAAAAAATAGGAACACATTGGAGAATGTGAGGAAAATGGATTTTTAAAATAAAATAAAAAGGGTATTTACTTGTGTAACTTGGGGAGAGTGTGAAAAGTGTGTGGGTGAATAATATTGATTAAAATTTATCAAAAATTTAATTCCTTGTGCATGTGGACATGTGTCATTGAGAATTTACCTATAAAATAATTGCTGTGAAAGCAAAAAGGGATCTCACCTTGGATAGTACTATTATGTTGCCAAAATTAAATTGATTGTGTTTTAGTTGTGAGAGTTGAAATTTCAAGCTTGAGATAGAGTGGGAACTCTTCCTTGTGAGGAAATATTGAGAGCTATTGTGTTTTGGTTTTTTTCTTGGCCCCATTACATTTTGGGGGGATAAGGGGGAAGAAGAGTACCCCTAGAGTTGGGTGGGAGGTATCAATGAAGTTGGGTGATTAGAAAGTGAGAGAAGAAGATAACACAATTCATTGAAGGACTTCCTCAATTCTTCATCACCATTGGTTCCAATATATATTTCTGGAAACTTTATTGTAGCAATAAGGAATTGTAAATTAGAATTTGTATAATCGCTACAGAATTAAGAAGCATATTCTGAATACTAATTTATTGTGAATGTTGCAAATTTAAATGCAACTCCTAAATTGAATAAATTGTATGTGTTTAAATCATATGCAAATCGAAGAATTTAGATATTGTATATTAGCCATCGAAGTTGTCTCTATAATTGACTTTAAAAATTTGTATGTTCATTATATAACTTATTTTCATTTCCAATTAGCTCGATATTCGTATGATCAAAGTATCTTTAATTGTCGATCTGAGAAGTAGATCGTCGGTTGGTTTCTTTAGAATGGTTTCAACTTCAAAATTAAATTTATGGATGTTGTAGGATTAAAACACAACCTATTATTACGAGTTGGGCCTTGTACAAAATCGTTGCATTTTCGAATTAAAACATCCATAAATTTCTAAATTTATGGATGTTGTAGAATTAAAACGTAGTTTGTAAATTAAAATTTGGGTCTTGTACTATCAGTTTCCAAATAAAAATTTAGAAATTTATGGGCATTGTATTTTTGAAGTTCCGAGAACTTGATATCCATATGGACTTTACAAAATTGAATTGTGACTCTATTCTAGAAAATTGTAGGGTCATTTAAACTATTCCCAATCCGCAAATATGGAAATTCCACGTGAATCGTTTAAAAATAATTTAAATGAAAGAACCACATATAGGATTTTCATTTTTGTTGTAAACTAATACAACCCAGAATTTTGAAGTTCGTATAGTCATTGTAAATAAACTACAAGGATTCTAGTTTTGAACTCTGTTAGAATCTGTGAAATCTAACTACAAATATGGAGATAAATTTTGCACAGTATTTGAAAATTTTGGTTATCCCGAAATTTACAATCTCCTTGATCTCAGTAAGTTTATTTGATGTTTGAAGTTAAGATTTAATTAGTCATTGAATAATATTATTGCAACTCCTGAATTAAGTTTGTTACAATTATAAATTTTGATTTATTTACTAGAAGTTAAAAATCATAATAACAATATGGTATTAAATTGAAACTCGGGAGGGGTTTCGTTTTGATGGTCATGTATTCAATGAAAATCTAAGAATAGAATTCAAAGAAATGTCGTGCGTTCAATAGTACCTCTATTTTGAGTTTTGTTAACTATTGCGTAACAGTTTCATGTCTAAAGACCAATCTTGATATGGTCGCGACCAAGTATAACTAGGTAGTTCTCATTTTTAAATTGTTGTAGCGTTGTGTGATGAGACTAATCCTTGGGAGGTTAGATGAGTTGCATCATTGTCCACAACAACGATTCTTAGAACCATCCTCGTGTGGCCATATTCTTATTTTTACTTTTCGATATTGTGTAAAGGACGTCATATCCTATTTTTGTTCTCGCTTTAATAGTTATGTATTGTTGTCTCTGCTACTCATTATATATAGATAGTTGGTGATCGTGCTAGTTGTGAAATCCTTGTTTCTGTAACATCCCACTCTTGCGAGAACATGTTATTGACTTATTCTTTGAGGACACTTGCACACAAGTGATTCGGTTTTACTATATGTTGTTTGTTTCACGTGTGGGTTCCTATGATGATGTTGATAGATTCGATGTTATGTTATTCGATATCTATGTATTGAAATATTCTATTGATGAGTTTCCCCTGAGTGTGTAGGACACTTGATAAATTAAGGATGTCGATGGTATCAATGGACCTCCTTGGAATCTGGATCGAGTCAGGGAGTGGAATGTATTGGTTTGGGTATCTTTATTTATGCATATGTAACATATGATCAGGTATATTATGATGTTGTTTATGGATCAATAGCAATGTTTCGTCGATGGATGCAGACTAACGATTTATTTCTAACCAGACTTACATAAGGAGTAAAGGGGCCATGCACATCAACCAGATATTGAGGGAGAGGTGTAGTAACAGCCCTATCAAACCTACTAGCACTCCCACCATGGCTCGAATTGTAGGTTAACGATTACCTAGTTTGAGAGATCCACGCTATCATGAGGGTAGACTGAGACAATCGCTCACAAAGATTTTAAGGGGCACGCAATAAGGAAGGGTCCTTATTCCTTAAAGGCCCTTAGTCTCTCACAAGGTTTCCTAAATGGAGTATTGAATCCAAGGGTTGGAAAAATACCAAGACCAGTCAAAGGTGAGTGGCACCCTTGGAGCACGTAGTGCATCTTGAAGGGTAAGTCGTGTAATTAAAATTTGAATCAAAGGCGAGTGGAACCCTTGGAGCACGTAGTGTGTCTTGAAGGGCACATCGCATAATTAAAATTTGAATCAAAGGAGAGTGGCACCCTTGTAGCATGGAGTGCATCTTGAAGGGTATGTCGTGGTATAAACAAATGAGTCAATGAATCTAGGTGGCCTAGAAAATTTGAGCGAATGTTAAACCTTAAAATTTTGAGTACCTACCAAATTAATTAATTGATTAATTAATTAATTAAGTTATTAAGCATAATCCCTAAGGGTCTAAGCTCATGCAAATAAAATCTAACTAAGATTAATTATAAGATTAGTGAGAAGACTAAAAGCTAATTTTGTAATTAAATAATGAGGGGTGAAGTAAATCAACCTAAGAAATCAATAAAAATAAAACAAATCTAAAGAGTGAATTATTACACATTGTGCAAGTAAGTACCAAAATTAGAAATTAAAATAACAAAGGAATAAAGAGAAAAAGAATGTGTAAGCATAGAAAGGTATCTAAGTCTAGTTTAACTAGAGAACATTCCTACTTTAAGTCAACTTCGTTTTAGAAAGTCGTCAGTCATAAATGGGAAATAAAGGTTATAAAGGGACACTAAGAGTGATTTTAGGAGAAATTTTAGGATGGGTGAGTATTATAACCCTAATTTGCACCATACATGCTTACCTAGCATCAGGCCATCTCATATTCCTTCTTTGCCAAGATAGTACTGAACAACTCTTCTTAAAAAACACCATTTTTAAAGGAACACGCACCTTGCTCCACTACAACCTATGTGTACACTCTTGCTGACCCACTACAACCCACGTGTACACTCTAGCTAACCCACTATAGCCCGTGTGTACCTACAAAAGCACAAAAAATGGAAAATTGTCGATGGAACACGCAGTTTTAGGTAAGCTAACTAAACCTCTCGACCATGCATGGCCAGTCACTCGACCAAATAACTAGCTCCTTCTAGCCTATAAAAGAAGGGGTAGGGGTCCCATTTGAAAGGAGGAATAAGAGTATAGAAACTCTGCCGAAATTTATCCCTCCTTTTCTCCAATTTCCTGCAATTGCATTACGAGGTTGAGTAGTTGGTGCATTGTGAAGAAGAGCCCAGGACCAGGTTCTAGAAGCAGTGATGACCACATATTGTAAAGTTTACTCTTGTGAAGATTAATACAAAAAGGAATACTTTTCCCATCCCACCATATCATGCGTTCAAGTTGAATATTTATTTTATGATATTGTCACAACTAACCTAACAATTAGTATATGAAATGCATGCTCACAGTTTTTTGTTTGTTTATGTGTGAATGTAGGTCAACTCTGGGAGGAGGCTTGCAATCAAAGTGCGAGTGAAAGAAAAGGGATCAAAATCAAACAAAGGACTTAAGGTAGAGTTATCGAATCTCATTTACACCTTTGTATTGCATTAATGTGGGGTTTTGTGTTAGGAGAATAGGAAAGAGTTGAGGCCTTTGAAATGGTCATTTTTTGCATGCATGATTAGCACCCTTAAATGCTAAGTCCGTAGGAGGGATTTCCCACCTAAAACAGAATTGGAAACCATACTGGGGACTCTCTAGGGTTCTTTGGGGATTTTTTATTGGGTATTTTGAAATTGGTTTTACTACCATTTTTGAGTTTCTACAAGAAGTCTGAGTGTTTAGGGGTTCTGGTTCTCAATACTAGTCTTCCCTTCTTTGCTTACCAAACTATTTCTTTTCTATATTTGAGATTCTTAAAAGGCATATGTGCCCTGTAGTGTGGCAACCCGCATATGCACACACCCTACCTTTAGTCAGCTCGCGTATGTACGCCTACTGATGAAGTGCTAGTTGCATGTTTGAGAACCCAGGAAATCCTTCTTAGGAAGAGGTAGTCATCCTCTCCCCTGCATAAGTGATCCTTCTTAGGGATCTTCTAGGTCCTTCTAGGTCTCTATTGAACAATTCATAGTCAGGCAAAAACCTTAGGATTAACTTTGTTTTGCTAAATGTTTCTTGCCTCTTCTTTGTCAAAGTAAGTTTTTGCACCTTTAAGGGGTTTTGGTTTTCAATACCAGTACTCCTTGCCTAAGCTTAGCTACTTGTCCTCCTTTTTTAGGAAAAACAGAGGCACATGTGGCCTATAGTGGGACTGAAGACATGCATACACATCCTGTCTTTGGGCATCTCGTGTGCATACATTGTCTATTGAAGTGACAGTCACGTGTCTGTCTAGAAAATTTTGAGGAGGCAATCATCCTCTTCCTTGTCAAGTTTTTACTTCCCAGGTTTTTCTTGTTTCTTTATGATCTCTGTCATAAGCAGTTTTAGCCTAGGTTGTATTCCAACACAGCTTGCTTTTTCGTTTAAAATATTTTTTGTGTTTCCTAGCTTTTTAAACTTATTTTTAGCTTGAAATTTTAGAATCATGCATACATCAGTTTCTTTTAGAATCTTTTGTTATTTCTACTTTGATTGGAAGAAAATATAAAAGAAAAAACTTAGTTTGTTAGATCTCTTTCTTTCCTGGAATTTTTTTTGCATTGTTATTTGGAAAAGAAAAAGAAATTAGCATAACGTTCTGTTTTCTTCTAATTTTAAAAGCATTTCAAAAAGAAAAAAATAAGAAATATAATCATTCTTTTCTAGTGTTCATATAAGTTTCATCATTTTTCGCAAGAGTCTTAACAACATCAGTAGCACTACTGTACCCCTTTTCAGTAAATCAAGCCTTAAAAAGAATGCTAATCTAAAATTAATTAGACTTTTAATGTTTGTAGGGTCAACCAACTAGTTTAGGGTTAGGGCCTTGAATTAGGTTGGAGAGGAAACTCTTCAAGGCCATTGAATCAAACATTGGAGTCTAAGTTAAGGAGTGTTAAAGTCCAGTATTGTGGAATTTATCCAGGACCCCCTTCTAACACAGGGGCTAAACACGAGGTCGTGTGCAGAAAGGTAGTGGAGATAACCCCTCCAAAGTCGAACCAATCATAGTGGAGAACACATATAGAGGGTTTGTCTTGGGATTTCGTCGATTGCATTTGCCATGGAGCTTCGTGGGTCTCGAATCCGTTCGAGGTCCTCAGTTGTCTTACATACCACTTTCTTTCGATACCCTTGACAAGTTTCGGGCTTGATATCCTTCTCACTGTGGTCTACCCGACTGTTGACTGTACCTGCCTGGTGACTGTTCACGAGATGGAAACTTAGTTGCCTTTATTCTAGGGACTTACACAGGTGACTGTGAGGGTATACTATGATACCTAGGGAAGACATTGGGCCACACTTTGCAAAGTATACCTAGAGGGTGCTTCCATATTTGAGTTGCACTTGCATCGGTAAGTTGCTCTAGTGTTGGTTGGTGTAACTGTTCTTCCAACTAGTTAGTCGTTTGCTTGATTTTCCTTTAGGAGTTTTTCTAGTGTGTGCTCTGTGCTCCCTAGTTTTCCATAGTGAGTTATTCAATCATTGTTTTGGGTCTCTGACCTAGGGTGGTAGAACACCCACTCCACTGGTCGTGAGGAATTTTTGGTCTTCCTCTTAGAAATGTGGAGCCGCCTCTTTATAGGAGTTGTTTTTATAACACTAGTTCTTTAGAGTCAGTGTGTGAGACTTTTACGGACTTGAACGATCCCACAAAGGGAGAACCTGTGCATAAGATATTCATGGCTAAAGTTATCAATGATACCAACCAAGGAACCCCTTCGCAAGGGGATTCTTTTGATTTTCCTTTCTTTGGAAACGTTGGTGTCCCTTTGATGGCCACTTTGTACATTCCTAGGTTGAATGTGGGATTACCGGTTTGGTTGGGTACCATTCCAAATTTCCCAAATGCTCTTGATACTTATTAGTTAATAAATTTATGTCATGGGCACCCTACTGATGTTTCTTCATCAATAAAGTCCTCTCCTTCTCCTTCTCCCGCCTGTGGTGAAAGTACAGTTACTAGTAACCAAAATTCTAAACAAAATATAAAGAGGAAGAATAGGAAGAAGAAATCACCAACCTCTGCGAGTCATGTTAGAGATAGGTCGAAAACCTATGAAAGTCACATTGAAGACCAACACCTAGCCTCTGCAATTTATGCTGGGGGCACACACCCACCCTCTGCAAGTCATGCTGGGGGAAAAGTCCAGTCACTGCTAGTCATACTGGTAATAGGT
>SNQJ01S0018819.1:126409-141509 GCA_010110895.2 Picea sitchensis | reverse complement strand
TTCCACCTTTAGTAAGACCCCACTATCAACAAGAAGTTTTTATCTTTTAAGTGATTAAGAAATGAATAAAGTAGTAATGTAATCTCACTATAGAGAAAGACAAAACCTTATCATCTTTTTTGCTTCTATCTATGTCCCTCTTTATTGTCCCTCACGTCCTTCTTTTACTCTCCAAAAGTTGTTTTGGGTAGTTCCAACTACTTTTAGTTAATTTATTTAAATAACTTTTAGTTAGATAGGAACAACTCATAAATAAATAGTAATAATTAATGATAAGGGTATAATAAATAATAAATATTAACTAATAGGTGGGGACCCCCTATGTATCTTTATTTTTTAACCTTGTTCCTCCATAAATAAATATGCATCCATGTCATTTAAAATTTCAAAACATACAAATATCCAATAAACCCACAATAAAGTATTCCAAAGAACACTTGTGGCTCTATAATACCGAATGTGTGTGTGTGCACGTGCATGCACTCAAAATAATAAATCATCCCGCTGTCAAAAAATATTTTTTGTTCAAAATGTCTTACGTCTAAAGAAATAGTGAAGTATGTCCCAACAGTCGACTCAAAATAAAACATGACAAAATAAAAAAATCATACTTTTTATGTGAGGCAGTTTTGCTTTGTCCATTGTTTTTAGAATTCACCATTTGGAGCACCTGTGAATCTGCATTTACAAGAATTTTACCTTTAACCAATGAAGTCTTTGGATGCATGTCTCCAAAAGGGATATGTATATATTTAATACTAGGATGATAGGAGTGGGATGTGATTGAGTATGAAAAATTATTAGATTGATCATATTTAGCATAATTTCCCAGTTGTTTTCCCTTACTAGGTTCAGGATCTTGAGAAATGGAATTAATTATTTTGAAGGGCCGAGTTGAATGGGCCTGTGATGTCACTGATGCAATGTGTTGTGGAGGTCACTTAGGTGGAGGAGGAGGTAATGGAAAGGACATTATGGGTCATCTATTATCATGCACTTGGGGAGGATTCACAACATTATTCCAACCATCATTGACTAGAATTTTTGGTTGCAAGGATACATGAGGTCATAATGGTATGTTGGATATGCTATGATGAGGATGTAATGGTTCTCTTTTAGGTGAATGAGGAGGTCAGAAGTATTTTTTACCAGCTAGGTTCAGAAAATATTTCTGCAAAATTTAATCAAACTCTTCAGAGTCCACATCAAAGTGAATAGAAAAACATAGTCTCTTGTTTCCTCCCTTCCAAAAATCATTTGGCCTCCTTCCCCTTCCTCTACTGAAAAATATCATCTATAAACATGATAATCCAAATAACATAAGCATGAAATAATAATAAGATGAACATATAACACAAATTATCTAAATGATTAGGTTGGATTTGACATGACACAACCATAAAAAATAAATGGGAAAAGAAAGGGACAAATTGAATCAGGGACAAAAGTATAGTATTCATCAACCACATCCAATACAAGTTTGGAATCCATAAATTATTTATCATTACCAAAAGAAAATTTCCCATCCTTCATTTACAAATCCATAACAAATATCAAACAACAAATAAGATTCTATCATGTTAAACATAAGAAATCATTATATTTTATCATATAAGCATGACTTAATGGAGAAGGGAAATAATTGTCATGGAGTTCACGAAATAATTTTATGAAAATTCAAATTGATGAAGGAGAGTGAGATTATATAATAATCCATTTTTCATAAATTCAAGATGATTCAATTTCATATTTTTATTGACTTGGTTCAGTCAAACATTATAGATATGTTCCTAAATTGAACCAATCACCCATAACCGATAAAACAAAACTTCACTTTTAAAATTATACAAACATGGAGTAAAATGAGAATAAGGAATTATTGAGTGGAATCTTGAGGAATCATTTTCAAAAAATGTGATTGATGAAAGGAAATGAAGTCTATATAATTTTCCTTTTGTTTAAAATTATACTCTTATCGACAAGAACTACTGAAAATAGTAATTTCATTCCCAGGTCATCATTATGGATTTGAAGATATGAAAAATAAAATTTCTCTTCAAATCATTCCTTCAATACTTCATATCAACCATCGTAAAAATGAAACCAACCAATCATTTCATTTCCACAATAAAAACCATTGATAACTATAAGTAAGTCAAAAGTGAACCACTTTCGAGTATCTAACAAATATGAATTTTGTTCGATAGTTGGTTATCATTGATGTCAATCGTTAGATATCGATGTCAACCTTTAGAGAAGTCCAATAACGAAGTCTGGTAGGACAAAGGTATGGGTAAGGGACCCGAGTTTGTTTGATGTATAAAGGCCTAAAGTTTAGTAAATATGTAGGTATGACTATCATGGATGGATAATACATGTCATGTTATTTCCGGTGGTATGTGTTGTTAGCACAGAGAGTCACCCTAAGACTACAAGAGGATAAGCCCATTACCCATCAAAATGTAAATGTATTGAAATGGTTTGAATAGGTGGATCAACAAGACTTTAAAGAAAGGAAAAGACAATAGATATCAATACAGATCAGTGATGGACCATTGGGCTATGGAGTCATAAACTGTCTTCTCAATGAAGGCATTTAAGCTCCTTATCAGACAAAAGATTTGTATAATGATGAAGAGAAGGATAGGAGAATAACATAAAGATGAATGTTCGCTAAGAAAAGATCCTCTTTGCAAAGAGAATTTAGATGTGTCTGAACAGTAAACAATAATAAATATGCAAGCTTATAACAGATCCTCTACCGCATCACGAATCTATCAATCAAAGGCATGTTATGTCCCCACAATGAAGTGTGGATGTCGATACACTACAACATGTGATCTAGGTAACCCAACTTTGGTGCTTGGATATTTGAATGCTGAGAAAGAATATCTCTTGAAGTACTTTCTTCCGGTTGACGTGGAATCCTTTCGTTACTTCAAGACTTCAGGATTCGGGTGCTTAGACGCTGAAGGTATCAATTTATTCGAATGGCCGAATAATGAAATTATTTCAAATATCCACATTCCTCGTTGATTTGAGATCAATGGTCCACAATTACTTCGAGATTTCGGGCTTCGGGCCTACTCTAACTGAATTTTACAATAGGCTAGGTGACCACAAACTTCCACGAGAGATACTCAAGTAACTTCCTAATAGAAAACATTCTTATTCTGTCACTGATAAGAAAGAGATAATAAATCTATGACAACAAACTAATTACACTATTCAAATTACCTCCCAATGTTGAAGGTAGGAAAAATATTGAAGGCTTCAATATATTGAGGAAATGCAACTCCATGTACTCCCCTATAGGGTCATAGAATAAGTGATAAGACTTACTAGGTTTTATAAGAAAAAAATTTCTCTATTTTACAACTTCTCACATATGGTTGAATGTTTGTTACAAGTACAGGTGACTGAATGGTTGATGCAGCCTATTGATCCACTTTCCTTTTATCTTCTCTGAAAACATCTGCTAGCTGATTGCAAGAAATCTCCTCATGTGTATCAATGAATGGATGTTTCTCTTTAACATGTTTCTCTCGGTAACAGTTTTTACTTTCATCAAAAGGATGGATTCTAATGATTTTTTCTTCGAGGAAAAAAAACACCTCAACATATTCATTGTTGTCTCCATAATGATCAAATAAAGGAGGAGTCTCGAATGACATATCAAGAGATATTTTCTGCCCAACGTGAGAAAATTGTTCTTCATTGTTAAAAATAGGTTTCCTTTCAAGATTCAATCTAGGAACCAATATCTTATCATCACCATATGAGTCAAAGATAGGCTTCTCATATCTAGGTATTTTAGATACAGGGATGTAAAGAGTATCAACTTCTAGAAAAGACTCAATTTCTGCATTTTCCTTATTAAAACAACAAACAAAATTTTCATCTGATGTAGATGAATAGGGAAGAGAAAGAATTGATTCCTCATCTAAAGCACGTTATTCATTATCACAGCCTTCATAAGAATCAATTATATCATGAACACAATATTTATACTCCTCATAGTAGCTATGCCAAATTAACTCAGAGGAATAAAACTTTTGACAATGAATATTGAAAGCAACATGAAACTCTTTCAGTGAAGAAATGCTAGAAGGTTCAAGAGAATGATAACAAATATGAAAATATCCTTGAAGTGAGTACATAAACATATTCATATGTATGTCTTCATGTTGGATGTCAAGTTGTTACATCAATGCATGAAATTCCAGAACATGCTCAATAGGGATGTCATTCTCACCTTCATAAAATCTTGGCAATAGATCTTGTCATTCATCAATTTGAGGCACAGGATGTGGATAACCAATTGTGGCTGAGAAATTGTGTGGGGAAAACCTCCTGGACATGATAGCCTCCATATCCATTTAACTTGTCTCAAACCAATGGAGTCACCAAGAGATTTATGAACAATGGATTCGCAATGGTGAAAGATGAGCAGTCAGAACAATGTGTCCATCTTTAGTTCACCATCTAAAACTAGATCTCTTTGTTGTCAGTCTCCGAGGGAAGATATATTCACTTTATTCCCCAAAAATGGCACCATTAATGTTAGCACTGAGAGTCACCCTCAAACTACAAGAGGATAAGCCCAATACCCATCAAAATGTAAATGTATTGAAATGGTTTGAGTAGGTGGATAAACAAAACTTTAAAGAAAGGAAAAGACAACAGATATCACTGCAGATCAATGATGGACCATTGAGTTATGGAATCATAAACAAACTGCTCAATGAAGGAATTTAAGCTCTGTATTAGAAAAAATATTTGTATACTGATGAAGAGAAGAATAGGAGAATAACATAAAGATGAATGTTCGCTAAGAAAAGATCCTCTCTGCAAAGAGAATTTAGATGTGTCTGAACAGTAAAAAATGATAAATAGGAAACCTTACAGTAGATCATCTACCGCATCAGGAATATATCAATCAAAGGAAAATTTTAATCGTTAAAATCCACAATACGTTCAAACATTATGAAGAATAGAAAATAGAACATAGAAGAACAATATGATCGAACAACTCATATGAATCTTCAATAACAATACAATTTATAGCTACTTGCCCCTCAGGCTTACAAACGAAAATATACAATCATAAACATTTCTCAAAAGTTCCTCCAGTCTTGGGCTGAACCCCCCTCCTCCTGGACATATCATTCATCTGATGTATTTATAATCAAAACAGTCGACATGTCTTGCTTCTTGGGCACCTCTTTTACAATGTTGTGTGTATTCTCTTGTCTATATTGTTCCTTTTGTCAGAAGGAAACCCTGGTCATTATGGGTGTGTAGGAGAAACTGCCCTCTTTGGTACTTCGGGCTGAGAGTTTTCTTTCTCCACGACCAGACCCCCCGTGCTTTCATTTAAGTGGGGAGTCAATTGTTCAACCACGAGTCCTTCTTTCATTAACTAACTTATCCTTGGGATCAGGATGCGGCCTTATGCCTAGCTTGTTTCCACATGCTTCTCTTGGATTGGGCCCTATATAAGCACGTGATTGCATAAGTTGAAAAGGGTGGTTTGAGTCCACACTGCTTCGACCCCCTAAATTCACCACCAACTGCCATGTATATCTTCCGTTATACCATGGTTTCAATTGTGGGACCACTCTAGAAATTTATCGTTCGAGCATGTTTCATCCCCGCAATGAAGTGTGGCCTTTGATCTATTGCAATTTGTGATTTGGGTAACCCAACTTTGGCACTTAGAGCTTTGAATGTTGAGCAAGAATATATCTCGAAGTAATTTCTTCTAGTTGACGTGGAAATCTCTCGTTACTTCGGGACTTCGGGTTTTGAATGCTTAGATGTAGAAGGTCTCGATTTATCTGAATGGATGAATGGATGAATAATGAAATTATTTCAAATATCCATGGTCCTCGTTGATTTGAGATCAACTTCCCACAATTCCTTTGGGAGTTAGGGATTCGGTCCTTTTCATTGCATATTTCCTACAATCCGCGGTAGTGTCATATCTCCAAAGTGAGAGATTTGCCTCCACGTGTCATATTTTTGATGACTGAGATTCACTTTGCGAGTTCAGGATGCAGGAGATTTATTCTTCTTACTCGTGCAATCCTCTGAAGTGCCAAATTTCCAACATGTGAGATATGTCAACACCTGTCTTCATCCTTCAATGGATCAGATTTACTTCGGGACTTCGGGACTTTAGGATGTTTGGATGGAAATCTCCTGAAGTAACTTTCTTCTGGTTGATGTGGCATCCTCTCATCACTTTGGGACTTCGGGACTTTGGGATGTTTGGATGGAAATATCCCGAGGTCACTTTCTCCTAGTTGATGTGGAAGCCTCTCATTACTTCAGGACTTTGAGACTCTGAGGCTTCTATATATTTGTTATTCCTTGCGTGAATTTTAAATTTCGACTGTCCAAGAGCCGCTAATCTGAATTGCACATGGGATATCCACTGTTGAAAATTGAACCTGCTTGCTTGCTTGTATTTCAAGATCGAGATGGAATGTTGTGAAAGATTTATTTTTCTCATGGTTTTTCCCTGCGCATAAAACATACTTGACCTACCTGACTTTATCAACCAAAAGAGGAAAAACTTATAGGAAGGTATGCAGAAAAGAGAGAGACTCGGCTAAGGTGTAGACATAGGTTTTAACAATAACTATACATGACCCATGACAAATTTATGTGCTAACATGTGCTACGTCACATACTTCCCTACGGTTAGGGAGATATGGCGTTGAGAAGTTGGAGAACCCCTTAGAGTAATCTAGAAGCCCCTAGAAGGTAAACAAGAAGTCAAAAGCTTCTAGAAACCATAAAGAAGATTCCCTAGTCAAAGTGGTAGTACAAGAAATAAATTAAATAATAAAGTGGTTGCAAAAACAAGTTAGTTAAGGGAAAATAAGTTATGATTTTATTAATTAAGGAATTGTTAGTTGCAACAAGATAGTGGTTGCAAAGAGAAATTATTTAAATAATAAAGTGGTTGCAACAAAAAAGTAGTTAAAGGTAAAGAGGTTATGATTTGACTAATTAAAAAAATTTAGTTGCAACAAGAAAGTGGGTTATCACTAGAATATTGATCCAAAAATTATCCAAAGAAGGCTAAGAACAACTCAAAACTCACAGAGGAAACTCAGAACACTCAGAATGGCTTCAGCGGACAAAGAAAGGGAAAAAATTCCAAGTTCCCAAAACTTACTGAAAATTGCATGATCACGACGAGAACATCAGAAGCTTCCTAACGGTGCAAATGGATCATCAAACAGACTTACGGATTGAAAGATAATCACGATCAAAGTTTGGTCAACCTAGCCCAGTCAACAGGGGATGAGTCAGTATTGACACTGCTAACATCATCATCCATACGGATGACATCAATGTCCATAAAAAACATGTGGTAGGAGCAGGGAAGTGATACGTGGCATCTTGACATCAGCATGATTTCATCATGATGGCATGGAAACACTAGAGTCTACCATGTGTCACTCGGTTTTTGGCATTTTGGACCAATCCATGGACCAATCAGATCGTGCCACATGGTAGTCGGTACAGTCTATATTGCTAACGTGGCATGTTGAATTGGAAGGGGGAAGTTTTTCCCAATGAAATGCCACCATGTGGCCCAATTAGAGGCCTCCACGTGGTAGGCTGGAAATGCAAAAGGACAACCCGTGAACAAAATTTGAAAACACAATAGTTGTTGGGTCTGCCAAATTTGGTGGAGCACACCAACTATAGCCACAGTTATATATCACTGGAGAAATTTCTATCGCCACTGCTAAATATAGAGAAACAAATATATTTTATACCCCATATAACAATACCAAACCAAAAGAAGAGTCTATGGGGCTTGAACCCAAAACCTCTGCCATAGTCTATGCCTTAATACATCTGCCCCTAACCACTAGGCCACTGGTACCAGATGGGGTATAAGGCCCAGTTTTATTATTAAAATGTGTATCCAGCCAACAATAGTGGAGGTGGCGCATGGACCATACAACCTTCTGTGAATGCTTTTCAATGCAAGGTACAGTCATCATTGCATGTTGCATAGGGCATAAAAACTAAGACATAATTCTTCTTGCGACTTGGAGTGCCAGAGTCGGATCGAGGCATGCATACAGTGATTGTTTGGTAATTCGATACCATGAATTCAATGGTGTTGTCTATTTTCTGATCTAAGCATTTTTTTGCAACTTGATTTCAGAATGAGGTATACTTATGTATTCTTCCAAATTCTTTTGTTGAGTTAATGAAAGAGCCTACCCATTTGAGAGAAGGATACAGAGACATAGTCCACCACGCACGAACTTTGTTATCAAGTTTTTGTGTTTAGATATGATGCTTATGTATCTTCATTTTGATTTTTCCCTTCTTTAGTGATGCACTTTAATTTATGCTCATTTAATGAAATTCTTTATAATTCATGATGAAGAGTTCCTGGTTCATGTTGGTATCAGAGCAATTGTCTTTGACTTGAATTTTTGAGTGTGAATTCTTACTAGGGCCAAGCATAAGCAGGGTGAAAGAACTCTTAAGACTTTCAATCCGAAAGTTGGTTGTGCATCTCGAAGGAAGAAAATGGCAGAAGAGGACATGCGTGATGTAGAAAATAAAAAATTTCACATGCTCTTTTATCGCATGTCATAAATGGTCGAATAAATGTATGGAGATTACGACAAGAGGATAAAGAAGAAAGAGAAGAAAAAGGAAGCACATGAAAATGATGAATCTTTGGTAAACCAAGGGGCTGTAGGAGACCCTCATAAGCCTCCATATTCACCTTCAAGTTATATTTCTTCTTCCTTTGAGCATTCTCATCATTCTCATCATTCTATCCATAAAGCCTCTTTTAATAAACCATTATTAAATCTTGATGTAAAATTTTATTTGCCTATGTTTAATGGAGATGTGAATCCTGAAAAGCTAGATAATTGGATCCGACAGGTTGAAGTGTATTGCAGTGTCGATCATATTGATGAAGAGGAAGTCAAAGTGAAATTGGCTTCTCTTTGGTTGGAAGACACCGCTCTCGTATCGTGGGAGAGAAAGCTTCATGACAGAAGTAAGTGTGGTAATCTTCTTTCCTCACAGTCAGAATTTAAATCAACGAGAAGGAATAAATTGTATCCATTAGGGTATTTACATAAAGCAATGATGAAATGGAAAACTTTAAGGAAAAGTAAAGGTCAAACTGTACAAAGTTTCATAGAATAATTTAGGAAGAAATCTCTTGCATTGAACATTCCTTTGGATTATTATGAAACTTCAATGAAGTATATTGGCACACTTCATAGTTATATTCATCATACTTTGTTCTTTTTTTACCCCAATAGTCTTGACGAAGTTTGTGTGCAAGCCACTCACCTTGAGAATAGGGGGAAACATGTTCAAGAAGATCCCATGAAGAAACCTTCCAATCTCCCACATAATACTTTTAAGAAGTTTAAAATAAATGACAAGAAGACTGCCAGAGTGATGAGAGAAGGAGGAAAACCATCTTGCACTCATTACAAGAAGAACGATCACGATGAATAACACTATTGGAAATTGCATCCAGAAAAGAAACTGAAATGGTTCGGTGGAAAGGGGAAGTAAAAAACCATTGCTACACTGCAACAAGATCTTGGTTCTGATTCAGGAGATGAAGTAAAGATCACAACGGTTGGAGGACAAGGTAAATATTCTCTTCATGCTAGTTCAAGTTCCAATAATGAATCTCATGTTGATGAACAAAAGAGGAATGAGTTATTCCGTATAAGAGTGTGTCTAAACATACTGATATAGATACATTATTTGATCTGGGTTCCCAAGTAAACATAATATATGAAGCACTTGTCAAGAAGATGGGTCTTTAAATGAAACAACATCTGAATCCTTATCCTCTTGGTTGGGTATGTGATAAAGAAAAACTTAATGTCACCAAACAATGTAGGATCAAATTTGTTATTGCTTCAAAGTTTATTGATGAAGTGGATTTGGATGTTGTACTAATTGATATATGTGGCATAGTGATGCTAATTCCTTATCTTTATGATAAAAAAGAAGTATTCTTTCCTCATGAGAACAAATACCACCTTAATAAAGGGGGAGTGGAATATATTGTTAGAGCTCACAGCATGATGGTAAACACAACACTTTTTAGTGCAGGGCAAATGAAAAGAATCATAGACACTAATAAGAGATATGTACTCATGGTCATCAGAGAGAAAGATGTCGGGACATACGACGCTTTCCAAGGGTGTGATCCATCTCATAAAAAGGAATTAATTGATATTGTATCTAAGTATGATGATACTTTTTAGGAACCGGATGGATTACCTCCTAAGAGGAAAATCCAACATGAGATACATATTCAGTAGGATTGTCCTCTTCCTAATGTGGGCATGTATAGGATGTCAGTTGTGGAGATGACAAAGATCAAGAAGCAAGTACAAGGCTTATTGGATCAAGGGGTCATCAAGACCAGTTCATCCCCTTGTGGTTCTCCGATCGTGATGGTGCCAAAGAAGGATGGCACATGGTGAATGTGTGTTGATTACCAGACCTTAAATAAAATCATAGTGAAAAATCGATACCCTCTTCCTCGTATAGATGATTTACTTGATCAATTGAAGAATGTTATATATTTCACTAAGTTAGATTTTCATAGTGGATATTATCAAATTAGGGTCGCAGAACATGATGCATGGAAAACTGCCTTTAAAACCAAACAAGGTTTATTGGAGTGGTTAGTTATGTCATTTGGGCTTTGTAATTCTCCAACAACTTTCATGTGTGTGATGAGTGATGTATTCAGGCATTTCCTAGATGACTTTGTGATTTTATATTTAGATGACGTTCTTATTTTTAGCAGGACTTGGGGTGAACATGTGAGGCATGTAAATCATGTATTGGATACTTTGCAAAGGGAAAAGTTGTATGTAAAATTGTCTAAATGTGAATTTGGCAAGACTGCACTTGTTTATTTAGGTCATATTGTAGGAGGAGGACAATTGAAAATTGATCCTTACAAAATTGATGTAATTGTAAAATGGCCTGAGTCAAAGAGCGTAACTAAAGTCTGATGGTTCTTAGGTGCAGTCCAGTATTGGAGGAAATTCAGTCCCAACTTCTCCTTTATAGAAGCTCCTCTGCATGCCTTAACTGGTGTGAAGAACACTTTTCAATGGGAAGGAAAGAAACAAAAATGTTTCAACATTTTGAAGGAGAAGATCAGTACGAAACCAATATTAGCACTGTCGAATCTTCAACATCCTTTTGAGATCAAGATAGATGCCAACAGGTATGCCATGGGTGAAATATTGATGCAAAATCGTAAGCCTATCTGTCACCACTATGTAAATTTTAACCAAGTTGTTTTTAACTATCCTACATATGATAAAGAGTTGTATGCATTAGTCCAGAGCATAAAGAAATGGAAGCACTACTTGTTAGGGAAGGAAACAATCATACATACAGATCACCAACCCTTACAGTATCTTCAATCATAAACCAAATCGTAACAATATATACACCACATATGCATGGGTTTTCTATAACAAATTCATTTGGTAATCAAGTACAAAAAAGGTACAAGTAACAAGGTAGTTCATATTCTTTCTAGACCTCCTATTGTTGCTTCTATTGTTTTGAAGAATACTTCTTTATCTCATGATAGCTATGTAGAACAATATTCCATCAATGAAGATTTTAAAGAAGTATATGAGAAGCTAACCCTTGGTGCACAGGTAGAGAACTATTTTCTGCAGGGAAATCTACTCTATCATCTTGGAAAGCTATGTATTCCTACAAGTGAACGAGTCCATGTAATACAAGAAGATCACACTTCTCTTGTGTCTAGGTATTTTCGGGTAGAAAAAACTATGGCTCATTTGTAGAGGTTTTCTTACTGGCCTCAAATGAAAGTAATTGTAACTAAATATGCAAAGGGGTGTGTGATGTGTTCGACTTGTAAGCCCACTAACAGAAAACTGGGGCTATACTCATCACTTCTTGTTCCATCCCATTCATGGGAAAGTATCTCCATGGATTTTGTAGGGGGTTCACCAATGAACAAAGGGGGTCATGATTAATTGTATGTTGTAGTGGATAGGTTCAGGAAGATGTGTATCTTGATGCCATGAAAAAAGTAGACCACTCTTGAGAAGACTGCTAATCTCTTACTTCAGTATGTTTGGGTTCACTTTGTATTACCCACATCCATTATATCGGATTGAGATACTCTATTCCTTGGGGACTTTTGGAATAGTATGTGGAGGATGATGTACACCAAATTGAAGAGGAGCACTACTTTCCATCCACAGACCGACATAAAAACAAAGGTGGTAAACCGAACAATGGTACTTTTTCTTTGAGGCTACTGGAACAAGCATCCCAAGTTATGGGATGAACAGATACCCCATGTACAACATGTTTACAACTGAGCTTTACATTCATCCAATCAAAGTTCACCTTTTGAGACATGTTTTTGGTAACTACCAAAGGTTTCTTTGGACTTGATGTATGGGAGAGATACCGATGTGATTGAAGAACGAACAGAGGACAGAGTCAACAAGTTCATCCAGAGGATCCAACAGATACACCAGTAAGTTAGGGAACAATTGGAGAAAATTTAAGCATAGTATAAAGCTCAGCATGGCAAGAACAGGGTTGATCATCAGTTTCAGGTTGGAGACTGGGTATGGCTTCACATCAAAAAGGAGATATTGAAGGTTTAAGGCAAGAAACTCAAGCCCATATGTTATGGACCCTTCACTATCTTGGAGAAAAGTGGTACCAATTCTTTTTGTATGGATCTTCCACCTTACATGCATATTTACTCAATTGTGAACGTTAATATCCTGAAAACTTTTGAGCCTCCCATGATCATGGAACAAGATGAGGAAGTTTCAATACCTTCATTTGATGAGTTTTCACTTGAGTACTTAGATGATTTACATGAATATATCATCTTGGACAAGAGGACAAGGACTTCACACAGAGGTGATGTTGATTATCTTTGAGTAAGATTAAAAGGCACACATCCAACCAAGGCAAAGTGGATCGAGAAGGAAAAAGTGAGGGGACTCTTCCCTCACTTACATATTGATTGATGAAAGATTTTGGTGGTCCAAAAATCTTTGAGTGGGAAGGAATGATCCAAAAAGGATCCAGATAAGGCTAAGAACAACTCAGAACTCACAGAGGAAACTCAAAATGCTCAAAATGGCTCCAACAAACAGAGAAAGGGAAAAGATTAAAAGTTCCCAAAACTTATTGAAAATGGCATGATCGCAAGGAGCATGTGGCAAGATTCCTAATAGTGCAACTGGCTCTTCAAACAAAGTTATGGATTGAAATATATTCACGGTCAAATTTTGGTCAACCTAGCTCAGTCAGTAGGGGATGAGTCAACATCCGTACTAATGACGTCAGCATTTGTATGGATGACGTCAACATCTATACAACACACATGGAAGGAACATGGAAGTGACACTGGCATGATGGCATCAACATGATGATGTTGAAGTACCAGAGGTTGCCATGTGTCACCCTATTTTTAGTGTTTTGAACCGATCTGTGGACCAATCCGATCATGCCATGTGGCAGTCCGTAGAGTCCATACAAATGATGTGGCATGATGATGTGGCGCACTCACATGGTGTGTTGAATTGGCAGGGGGAAGCATGGCCAAATGAGAGGCTGCCATGTGGCCAAATCATGGGCTTCCATGAGGCAGGTGGGAAATGCACAAGGACAGCCCGTGAACGAAATTTGAAAAAAAAAATAGTTGGCAGGTCCGCCAAATTTGGCAGACCACGCCAACTATAGCCATAGTTACATATCGTTGGAGAACTTTCTAGCACCACCGCTAAATATAATAGGAATAGATATACTATATACATCATATAACAATACCAAACCAAAAGGATAGTTCATGGATCTTGATGTCGAAACCTCCGCCATCCTCTATGCCTTAACACATTCGGCCCTAACCACATGGGGTATAATGGCCAGTTTTATTATTAAAAAGTGTATCCACCCAACCACGGGGGAGGAGGTGCGTGAACCATACAACATTTAGGGCACACTTTTCAATGCAAGGTACAACCATCATTGCAGGTTGTAGAGGGCACAACAACTAAGAAAAACCTATTATTGGGTATGGGAGTGCCAGAGTCGAATCAAGGCATGAAGACAGTCATTTTTGGGTAATTCGACGCTAAAAATTTAGTGTTGTTGTCAGTTTTCTGTCGTGAGCATTATTTCTGTAGCCTGATTTTAGAATGATGTGTACTTATGTATTTTTCCAAATCATTTTATTGAATTAATGAAAGAGCCTACCCATTTGAGACCAGGACCTGGAGTGGTAGTCCACCAGGGACAAACTTCGTTATCAAGTTTTTGTGTTCATATTTGATGCTTATGTCTCTTCATTTTTAGTTTTCCCTTCTTTAATGGTGCACTTTAATTTCTGCTCATTTAATGCCATTCTTTATAAGTCACGATGAAAAGATCTCGGATCAAAGATGGAGAAAGGGGTAAACATTCACAAGGAAACTTCGAGAGGAAGGCACTTGAAAAGTATAAATAAGAGAGAAAGGGACTCCTATTAGCACCTACCTACCTTTTAAACATTATTGAATATCTATTTTTTGAAAATTTATTTGCAGGTACAATATTTGAAAAATCTGAAGTGGTAGGTCTCAGGCAGCGAAGGTTTGAAGGAATGAAATTTTTGTAGCCACATAGAAAGTGAATGAAACAACATTTCGGAGGTTATATGCAAAATATAGGCACAAATAAGCACAGACATCCATGGGCCATAGTGGAGGAAAGCACGTACACCCACGATTTGTATAAAGGGAAATCACATATTTGTAGAAAGGGAAAGAAGGAAGATGATTGTTCCAAGTTGTAGGATATTAGGAGAGACTGTGACTTGTTGGTATGATATTTGAGGCATCAGATCAATTACAATGTGAAAAGGTAATTCTATATGATTATAAGGTTATATATTAGTGATATTTTGGAGCATTCTTAAGGCATGACTTAGTGAGGTTTGGTATATTCCCTCTTGAATGTATGTTATTTGTTGTAGAGTATGATTTGAGGTAGTACTATTGAA
>SNQJ01S0018819.1:91963-103713 GCA_010110895.2 Picea sitchensis | reverse complement strand
CTGAAATTGGTCCTCCAGACACAATTTCTCCTTAAACCCTCAGTCCAAAGACCACTCAACTGGCCCATCTAGGCTCAGCGTCAAAACCTTGGTTCTGATACCATTCTGTAACGCTCCCCTGGTGATCATCCAACACATTGGTCGGGAAGACACTACTTTGCGAAACAACATCATTTTATGATTAATTAATAACATGCATTTAAAACAGATTAAACACATTTAACTCAGAGTCAACACAAAATTATTGCTAACATAAATAATCCATGGAATTAACATTAATTCATATACACAGCAAAATGCATGATAAATATAAATACACAGACATGCAAAAAACATAATTAAAACATCATTTGGTACTTATCTTTGAAACGGTGTCCATTCTATAACGCTCCCCCAACCGTCATCCAACACACTAGCCGGGAAGATGCTACTTTGCGGAACAACATCATTTTATGCTTAATTGATAACATGCATTTAAAACAGGTTAAACACATTTAAACTCAGAGTCAACACAAAATTACTGCTGACATAAATAATCCATGGAATTAACATCACTTCATATACACAACAGAATGCATGATAAATATAAATACACAGACATGAAAAAAACATAATTAAAACATCGTCTGGTACTTATCTTTGAAATGGTGGTAATTCCACCAACCACATGCAGGCCTTCCACGAACCTCCCAGCCTTAGACCATGCTTCTCATCAAGCTCAGCAGTGGGTCACCCCCAATCTGGGACTAAGCTCCACCACAAGGCAATGAATCCTAGGCTAGGTTGAGGTTATAGGGAAAACACCATAGAACAATTGAAAGGATTCTTCCCATGATGCCATCTTATGCCCACTACTCCCGGACTCTCATTCCCCACATGCTTGTTCCACCCAGGAGTATACACCTTCACAAGAACAGTCCATCAGTGCTACACTTCCCTCTTTGGGTGTCGACAACAGGCTGGATCAGCAAGTCTCAGAGACGGAAGCTAGTGCTGGACACTCTCTGGAAGAAACCACTTCCCAACAAAATCTCTCACCTGGAAAGAATTGCTCATAGGCCTGACAACCTACCTCTTCCAACAAAAATCACCTCCCTCACCTGGAGAGAGGTTACACATAGGCTTGGCATGGACTTACACTGTCTAGCAAGTCACGTGCAGTCTAGCACTGCGTGGCCACAAAAACCAACTGGGAAAACAGACATGGGCTTCCCAAACAGGCTCCGCAATCACGGGATAGACTCATAGTTTTGGTTTTGGGAATGCACCAAGGTACATAGATTCCACGCATAGGATCAAACTGTTTAGACAGAGGATGTATCGACTATCTCAGAAATCAACATAGGATTTTCGGCTTCCAGGGATGCACCAGGGTATTCTTGTAGAGGTTAGACCGTTCATGTTCAGACGGTCCGGTAGAATGGAGACGCAACCCCCATCACGGCTCATCTCAACCGTTTTATTTGCATGCACCTAGGTTGACACTTGTCACCCATGAAACTACATGCGTTCCATCAACATGCATCCCCTTTGCACATGTTTTCCCCTTGCCAGGAACTTAGGATAAAAAACATATAATTCACATGTCTTTTGGATTAATATTAAAATATTATTCCCAAGGACTTAAGCCCCTAGGATCAACACTTAGCCCCTCTTCCCACCTTCCAGCCCCTAATCCCTTGCCCATTTTGTGGAAGCTTAGTCCCCCATCACTCAGTCATCGTGGTCGTTCTGCACACAGCGGTATTTATATTTTTATTAATGTTTTCCATAGATACATGTACAAAATCAGGCTCTTGGCCTTCAACACCTAGGCTCTCTGGATTAATAATCACATAAGCCTACCAAATTATATAACTTGTCTCACCAGCCTATACAACATAATTACAATTCATTTCATCAACATGATTTACATCAGGGCTCAGCCTTGGGGACATTACAATCCCCCTCCCCTTATTTTTGCACTGTCCTCAGTGCAACTTTACACTGTATCTGCAAGCTTTTGAAAATTTTCAAAAGAGATGTGGGTAATCTGCCCGCATAACATCTTCATGCTCCCATTTTGCATCCTTAGGACCGTACGAGGTCCACTGGACCTTTACAAGCTCTATAGCTCGATTCGAGAGCTGTTTGTTTTTCCTGTCCAATATGCGCACAGGATGCACTTGCAGGACAGCTTCTGGTTCCACCTAAATCACATTCCAATCGATAACATGATTAGCATCAGATATATATTTATTAAGCAATGAAACATGAAACACATTATTTACAGTCATAGATGCAGGTAATGCAAGCATGTATGCAACTAGCCCAATCCTTTCCAGGATCTCAAATGGCCCACAAAAGTTGACTGCCAACTTGGCGCAACTTCCCAGCTTCAGGGAATTCCTATTAGTTTTCACTTTCAGGAAAAAATGATCACCCACTTTGAATTCTCTGTGGGTTCTGTTCTTATCATCATAACTTTTTTTCCTGTCCTAGGCAGCTTTCAAATTTTGTTTAATTTTTATCATTTGGTCCTCCATCTCCTTGAGCAACTCTGGCCCAATTAGTGCTCTATCAGCTGGATTATCCTAGTTCACTGGAGTATTTCACTTTCTTCCATAAAGTGCTTCAAATGGGCTCATCTTCAGTGATTCATGATACCCATTATTGTAGGCAAATTCTACCAAGTGTAGGTAGTCTTCCCATCTTGATGGTTTGTCCATCACATACATTCTCAGCATGCCCTCTATTACTCTGTTCACCCTCTCTGTCTGTCCATCAGAATCGATATGATACGCTGTACTAAATTTCAGATTCGTTTTGAATCCCTTGAACATTCCTTTCCATAAATTCGAGGTGAATTTCAGGTCCCTATCAGACACAATCATCTTAGAAATTTTGTGCAAGTGTGCCACTTATTTCAAGAAAATATCGGCAACATCTGTTGCCTTCTGAGTGGTTTTCAGTGCAATAAAATGGGCATACTTTGTAAGCTTGTCCACCACCACCATGATCGAATCATGCTGCTTGCTTGTTCTGGGAATTCTTGTAATAAAATCCATCGTTACGACTTCCCACTTCCACTTCGGAATGGGTAAAGGCTGCAACAACCTTGTTGGGTGCCTATGATCAACCTTAACTTTCTGGCACTCCATACATATGGCGATGTATTCAGCGATATCTCTCTTCATACCCAGCAAAAAGTAATAGTTCTTGACTATTGCCATAGTCTTATGATATCCAAGATGTCCAACATAAGTCACATTATGCATTTCTCTTAGAATAGAAAGTTTCAAATCCTGGACATTGGGTATGTACACTCTATTTTTGTGCAGAAGTATTCCATCAGCTTCCAAGATGTAATTTTCCTTATTCTGCGGTCGCTCGCTCTACTGTAGCTTTGATACCAAGTCTTTGTACTGCAAATCTGCATTTGTAGCTTCCAAAATTCTATCTTTAATATTAGTCATGTACATGCTAATGATTGTATCATGTAATTCATGCACTTTTCTGCTGAGTGCATCAGCCACCTTGTTTTCCTTCCCCTTGATATGCTTGATATCAAAGTCGTATTCACACAAAAACTCCAGCCACCTACTTTGTCTAACGTTTAAGGTTGGTTGGTCAAAGAAATATTTCAGACCGTTGTGGTCTATTCTGAATTCAAATATCCTTCACATGAGGTAATGTCTCCATTTCCTCAAAGCGTGAATGATTGCTGTCAGCTCCAAATCGTGAGTGGAATAATTATTTTCATGCTATTTCAGCTTCTTGGACTCATAACATATTACAAATCCATCTTGGCTGAGAACTCCTCCCAACCCTTCCTTACATGCATCTGTGCACACCACGAAATCCATATTTGGATCTATAATCCTCAAGATTAGAGCACTGGTTAACAACTTCTTCAATCACTGGAAACTCTTCTCACACTCTTTCGTCCACTGAAACTTTTTCTCCTTCCTTTACAAGGAAGTGATATGGTGAGCTATATTTGAGAACCCTGCGATAAACCTTTTGTAATAGCCCGCTAGACCCATAAAGGATCTAACTTCTGCCACATTCCTTGGCACTGACAATTCTTTGATGGCCTTAAAATTCTCAGGATCCATAGCAATCCCTTCTTCTGATATAATGTGCCCCAAGTAATGGATCTGCCTTTGATAAAATGAGCATTTGCTCAACTTGACATACAGGTGGTGTTCTATCAACACTTGCACCACCAATCTTACGTGTTGTTCATGCTCTTCCTCTGACTTGGAATACACCAAGATGTCATCCAGGAAGACTATGCCAAACTTGTCTAAAGAGTCCCTGAATACACCATTCATCAAGCACATAAAAACAACAGGTGCGTTTGACAGTCCAAACAGCACCACTATGAACTCATAATGACCGTACCTTCTTCTAAAGGAAGTCTTGCTGATGTCCTCATCCTTTATTCTTACCTGGTGATATCCTGATCTGAGATCTATCTTCGAAAATATTTTCTCACCCTTCAACTGATCGAAAAGATCATCGATCCTCGGCAGAGGATACTTGTTCTTGATAGTTACCTTGTTCAACTATCAGAAATCAATGCACAGCCTCAACGTCCCATCCTTCTTCTTCATGAACAGAACCAGGGCACCCCAAGGTGACACGCTGGGGAGAATGTACCCCTTCTTTAGAAGCTCTTCAAGCTGCAATTGCAACTCTTTTATCTCTGGTGTACTCATTCTATAAGAATATTTCGACACTCGAGATGCTCCAGGCATCAAATTTATAGAAAAATCGATGTCTCTCTTCGGAGGTAGTCCAGGTATCTCCTGAAATACGTCCTTGAATTCTACACACTGGCCGGGTAGACACTACTTTGCAGAACAACATCATTTTATGCTTAATTAATAACATGCATTTAAAATAGGTTAAACACATTTAAACTCAGAGTTAGCACAAAATTACTGCTAACATAAATAATCCATGGAATTAACATTAATTCATATACACAGTAGAATGCATGATAAATATAAATACATAGACATGCAAAAAACATAATTAAAACATCGTTTGGTACTTATCTTTGAAATGGTGGTAATTCTACTAACCACATGCAAGCCTTCCATGAACCTCCCAACCTTAGACCACGCTGCTCATCAAGCTCAGCAGTAGGTCACCCCCGAGCTAGGAGTAAGCTCCACCCCAAGGCAAGGAATCCTAGGCTAGGCTGAGGTTACAGGGAAAACAACACAAAACAACTAGAAGGATTCTTCCCAGGATGCCATCTTATGCCCACTACTCCCGGACTCTCATTCCCCACATGCCTGTTCCGCTCAGGAGTATACACCTTCACAAGCACAGTCCATCGGTGCTACACCTCCCTCTTTGGGTCTCGGTAATAGGCTGGATCAGGAAGTCTTAGAGACCGAAGTTGGTGTTGAACACTCTCTGGAAGAAACACTTCCCAACAAACTCTCTCACCTGGAAAGAATTGCTCACAAGCCTGACAACCTGCCTCTTCCAACAACAATCACCTCCCTCACCTGGAGAGAGGTTACACACAGACTTGGCATGAACTTACACTGGCCAGCAATCCACGTGCATTCCAGCACTATGTGGCCACAACAACCAATTGGGAAAACATACACGGGCTTCCCAAACAGGCTCCACAATCACAGGATAGACTCATGGTTTTGGTTTCAGGATTGCACCAAGGTATAGAGATTCCATGCACAGGCTCAAACTGTTCAGACAGAGGAAGTACCAGCTATCTCAGAAATCAACATAGTCTTTTTGAATTTCAGGGATGCACCAGGGTATTGTTGTAGAGGTTGGATTGTTCCCGTTCAGATGGTCCAGTAGAATGGAGACGAAACTCCCATCACAGCTCGTCTCAGCCATTTTATTTTCATGCACCTAGGTTGACACTTGTCACCCATGAAACTACATGCATTCCATCAGCATGCATCCCCTTTGCACATGTTTTCCCCTTGCCAAGAACTTAGGATAAAAAACATATAATTCACATGTCTTTTGGAATAATATTAAAATATTATTCCCAAGGAATTAAGCCCCTAGGCTCAACACTTATCCCCTCTTCCCACCTTCTAGCCCCTAATCCCTTGCCTATTATGTGGAATCTTAGTCCCCCATCACTCATTCATCGTGGTCGATCTGCACGCGGCAATGTTTATATTTTTATTAATGTTTTGCATAGATACATGTACAAAATCAGGCTCTTAGCCTTCAACACCTAGGCTCTCTGGCCTAATAATCACATAAGCCTACTATCTTATATAACTTGGCTCACCAACCTATACAACATAATTACAATTCATTTCATCAACATGATTTACATCAGGGCTCGACCTTGGGGACATTACAGTGAGGAGCGATGATCATAGGGGGAGAATGAGCATGAGTGTTTCCATTTCTAAGTGTTTCCATCAATGCCAAAGGGGGATATGGTTGGATAGTTGGTTGTTATTGATGTCAGCCTTTGGATAATGATGTTGGATATTGATGTCAACGTTTGGAAAGTTCAGTGGTGAATTCTGGTAGCACATATTTATGGGTAAGGAACCTGAGTTTGTTTGAGGTATAAATGCATGAAGATAAATAAATATGTAGGTAAGACTATCATGGATGGATAGTACACGTCATGTTGTTTACTGGGATATGTGGTATGTCACATAGTTCCTAACGGTTAGGGAGATATGGACTTGAAAAGTTGGAGAACCCCTTAGAGTAATATAGAAGGCCCTGTAAGGTAAAAAAGAAGTGAAAAGATTCTAGAAAGTCATAAAGAATATTCCGTAGTCAAAGTGGTTGTACAAGAAATAAATTAAATAATTAATTGGTTCCAACAAGTAGTTAGTTAGGGGAAAATAAGTTATGATTTGACTAATCAAGGAATTGTTAGCTGCAACAATATAGTGGTTGCAAAGAGAAATCATTTAAATAATAAAGTGATTGCAACAAGAAAGTAGTTAAGGGTAAAGAAGTTATGATTTGACTAATTAAGGAAAGTTAGTTGCAACAAGAAAGTGGGTTAGCTCTGGAAGATGGAAAAAGGGGTAAAATAGTTACAAGGAAACTTCTAGAGGAAGGCACTTGGAAGGCATAAATAAGAGAGAAAGGGACTCTTATTAGCACTTACCTACCTATTGAACATTATTTAATATATATTTTGTGAAAGGTTATTTGCAAGCACAATTGAAAAATATTAAGTGGTAGGTCTAAGGCAGTGAATGTTTGAAGGAATGAAAGTTTAGTAGTTGCAGAGAAAGTGAATGAAACAACATTTCATAGGATATCCATGATTTGCAGGCACAGAAAAGCACGAACATATATGGGCCATCATGGAGGAAAGTGTGGATATCTGTGATATATAGGAAGGGAAAGCACATATATGTATAAAGGGAAACAAGGAAGATGATTGTTCTAGGTTGCATGATCTGAGGAGAGATTGTTGGTCTGTTGGTCTGAGATCTGAGGCATCAGGTGAGTTACAGTGGGAAAAGGTAAGTCTATATGATTATAAGGTTATATCTTAGTGATATTTGGATCTTCCTTTAGGTTGGAGCTTGAGATCTAGGTGGTTGTAGCCACCTTTCAGTTGGATCTGGAGAACTCAAGGGTTTGGAGCCTCCTTCTGGTTGGAGCCATAGAATTAGGGATTTAGAGGGAGTTACAGTTAAAAGGATTAATAAGTTGTATAAATTTCTCATTATTGATTCACCCCCCTCTTAGTCATCCAACATTTTAGGATTCAAAACTTTCATTTTCTTAGTAATGGTTTCAAAACCAACAACCAATGCACATACATAGACAAGTTGAACGAACTAATTCAAAGTATGCCATAGAGAGTTCGGGTTCATCACTTGAGTTTTTTTTTATTTTAAAACTTTTTTTAAGATTCAAACAAGGTTTGAAATATATGAACCACAAGCTAGGAAATGAGATAGGGTAATGTGGAAACAACCACATATAGAAAACAAGCTAAGCTTTCAAACTGAATTTTTTTATATGTATCCCAACATGTTTATGGATTTCCATGACCAAGTTCTAGTTTGAACTAAAACCTGGATAATACCCATGAGAAAAATAAATGTATGGTTCATGATTATATTTTATAGGAAGAGAGGACGATTATATAACCAGAGAAATTGTGACCTAAAACTTCTAATGCAATGGTCGTTAAACACGAGCCATGTCAAAATATGTTCTTAAATAAACTCACATTCCATTGTTGTGTGAGTATGGTGGGTATTTACCAGTACGTTTCAAGGGTTTCGGGTTCGAACCTCAAATGCGTCCAAAGAATATAACCAAATTATTTTGACAAAAATGAAATGGAAAGTGGGAGAATGAAAAAAATGATTGCAACTCGGAACCATTTCATTTCCTTAATAAAAAATGATAAGAATGGAAAATAAAACATTCATGCAACAATAATGACAAACCAAATCCAAAAATAACCATTTAATCACAAATTCTTCAGTACTAGATGTAAAAAAAACTGAAACCCATACCTTTCCAAAAATGGTGCCTTATATACCCGGGCTGAAGGGAATCTATTACCAAAAATTATCAGGGTTCAAGATTTGTGAATCCAAATAGTTACCATAGTAGAGAATACCAAAGACTCAGGTGAACAATGCCAATATCCAAGTGAAATGTAGGTGACAAAACCATGTAGTGGTGCATTGAATGCATGTCAATCAACACTATAATTCCATCTATGTCTAGTAGTAAAAACCATTACCAAATAATCACAACTTTCCAATACAACCAACACAACCACCAATCACAACATGTCACTCAAGAAAGGGACCACACTCCATGTTAGGTAGAATAAATTACCATAGGCTGGAAGCTCAAATTATTATGCTCAAGTTCCATCACATTAAACCAATTTTCAATTCTATCAATTAAACAACACGATCCATAACAATTCCAATATACCATGCATCATTTCACAATATAACTTTTCCAATATAACCACAATTGCCACCCCTTAAAAAATATATGAGCTTGATGCTAACATAAAATATGTGTCATGTAATTTGAATACCATTGTATGTCGGATATTGTCATATAATTGAGCAACCTTTTCAAATGTAGAGACAACGCTTATATGTTGCAACAAGATTTCTCTATGCCATGAATCTTTCACTTACAACCAAAACTTTTAATAATGTAACAAAAAAACCATAATCAATATCATATGAATATTTCATGGTTGACCATTATAATATGATGAAAGAAAAAGTAAGGAAATACTTTTCTTCTTTTGTCAACCATCATAACCCTAAACACTATAATTATAATTGCATATTATGATCATGGATGTAGTGAGGTGCCTTCAACCGATCAAAAGTAAAACTGAATAATGCCATTAATATTTGAGAATATGTGCAGGTCACATTATAATTATTTCTTTACCTTACTAGGGGGTACCACCTAATAGTTACATCTATTAGTAATATTTTTATATATTCCTTGCAACAATTTGCAGGCTAATGTTTAGTTGCGAGTTTGCAAGTTAACATTGAGCATTTCTCCAACCAAGAACAAGACAACAACTTAATTCTCCCTTATTGTATCCTTCAATATTTGAAGGAGATGAGAATCAAGGTAAAAAAGGGGAATCGTGATTTCTTGGACCACCATAGGGTCATCAATATAATGGTATCATATTCCTTAATAAGTTTTAAACACATAGTTCTATGGGTAGATTTTGTGGACATGGATCAACAAGAATTCTCGGAGGTACATGAAGAGATGAGTCAAGAAGAAGAGGAGAATGATGATAAACCTAAGAAGATAAACATACCTAATCCATCTAAACAAAAAAATAATAATCAAACCATAGAGGAGGAAGAAAAGGAGGTGAATGACACTTCAACACTAAGACCCCCCTCTATCAGCCCATTAAGGATCACAATTGATGAACCTTTTTACCCTAGAAGGAGAATATCCCATGGGATCAGAAAGAGTTAGAAGCAAGGAAAACCAAAGCTAATTACCCCACTCTCCACTACATCCCAAGTTGAGGAACTAAAATAGTCCCCTATCCCAAAAGGATTGCAAGGATCCAAAGGAAGCACACCCTAAGTAGAGACAATATACACCTAATAGAAACCACTACCAACTGGAGGAAGTTCCAAAAATAAGACACTAGTGGAAAAACTTATTTATGCCACCTCATTGGAGTTGGAAAAAAAAAAAGTTGACTTTATATATTGGAAGAGGATGGCGTAAAGAAATAAAGGAAATAAAAAATAAGATTCCCATAAAAAAATGGATAAGTAACTTCAATACCAACAATATAAATTCCAGATCATGACCATGTAGAAAATTGAATATAGTCAAAACTAAGGCTGGAAAATTAGAAACTAAAACAAAAATTGGAAGAAGCAAGGATAGAGCTAGGTAATAGGAATAAAAGGATAGATATCATGGGAGATATAGTAAATACTATATCCAAGGTTTCCTATATATGTTGGAATGCAAGAAACCTACTAGGGTATATGCATTCTTCCTTAAGGAGCAATAACACAAAAAACAAATTGCAAATGTGGCCCGACTAGTGAAATACAACCTTGATACACCCAAAGATTTCTTGAATTCTTACAAGACTACAAAATGGAAGAAAAGGAAAGGATATGTGAGTTATACTTGCACACCATAATCCTCCCACACCCCTACATATGGAACCCAAATCCATATTTAGGGGAATTTTAGATGATGGCCTTTACCACATGGTTAAGACACAAAGAGACAATGGAATGTTTTTTGAAAAAGTACACGGATGAATTTTAGACCCCATTATGGATTATAGATAAAGAGACTAGGCCATGATATTTCATAGAAAGCCATAATACCCTATTTATAGACAAGGAAATAGTTTCGATATGGACATCCAAGCAAAGATAAGAAGTATCTCAACTAGATGATACACTAAGACTCTTGTATGGCGAGGAAACAAAATCTTGCCACGGGAGGTGGAACTCCTTTCCTCACAACTTGCAAATTAGAGAGCCTCATTCCCCCAATTCTCTACAAATTTCATTCCTAAGAACACATTGGTACAAGTAGACACTAATAAAATTAAAAATCAACTGGACATGAGTAACAATGAACCCCCCTCTCCTTCTTCCTATGGCACCGATGGCTGGCCTCAACAAGGAAAAGGAAGAAGAGAAGTGGGACAAGATAGTAAATACCAAGGGGTACCATGAGAAGAAATATACCATCATATATGTAGCATGGTATATGAGGAAGGAACATAGTGAGCAACATACTACTAGATAACAACGCGATGTTGGGAAACAACATCAAGAAACATAACAACAACCTAGCATCATGCAGGAAACCAATAGATAGTAACAAAATCAGTAAAGATAGAAGGACAAGTTATATTTGGGGCGTGATGGTGGTCCTCAATATTTCCTATCTAAAAGTCCCATCATAGACACATTTTCACCATGATATGACTAATAATTTATTTTTGACCGTGTTTAATTGTAGTCATGAGTAATTTTGTATGTTGCTTAATGAATATTTTTTTGAGGTGGAATATTATGTGTATAGTACCTTTTTGATATAATGTGTATGATAAATAATTTTAGCATCAATCAAGTAGGTTTAACCCATTAAGGAAAGGAGGTTCCAAGGATCAAGGGACCCTATCCCTGTTAAGAACCAAATATCAATATAGCATAGAAAATCCTCAGAAAAAGTACTCAACGCCTTGAAAAAGAGAGAATTTCATATAATAA
>SNQJ01S0018819.1:31997-80305 GCA_010110895.2 Picea sitchensis | reverse complement strand
CCAACATAGTCCAAGTATCTCCAAAATAAGTCCAACTCCAAAGTTTTGTTACTCATTCTCTGATTCCATTTCCAATTTTTTTTCCAAAGAAAAATCATTCGTTCCCTCCCAAATTCCCCCATCCATATCCTTATCCTCCTCACCTTCCCATTCTTCCACTTTCGTTCCTCCTTGAAAGGATCCCCTCTGATATCTTCTTTGTTCACTCCATTAAGTTAATTAATAACAATGATTATTATACCAACTTTTAGTACGTGTTCATCAATGCATATCACCCACCCACACACACACACACATGTGCGTAAATAATAGAACATTTCAATAATTTAAATAAAATATTAAATCTACTAAATAAATTGGATTTAAACGTAACTAACTCCATTTATTTAATCAACATAATTAAGTCTAATTATTTCACTTTGTTAATATCATTAAATCTAATCAATTCACTTGATTGATTCACTTAATTAACATTACCAACTTTATTCATTTCACTTAATTAATACCATTAAATCTAATCATTCACTAAATTAATAATTATAGTAGGATTTATACATCTAGATTAGATAAGAAAACATCACTAATTTAATACTTTTNGTACATCCTTCCATGAAATCTCAACAATCCATCTATTTCAAGGCCATATCCTTCAAATTTTTATTTTATATTCCTCCCACACTGGACGACTGAAATAACCATTAAATACAAACTATCTCCAAGATGTTTTCGTGACACTAACTCCCTCAAATTGAAATTTAAGAGCATCAGGGAGAATATATGTGGCCTTCTTCTTAGGGAATTAGTGAAAACATTCTCCTTACCTTTAACGTACATGTTATAAATAGAGGGATGTGCTCATTTTTCCATAGACAATATAACAATATTTTCACCCAACCATAGGCACAAAGGCCACCCCCGAGAACCTTAACCTTGACAGACAAAATAATTACGGTAGTAGACCAATAACCAACTAAGGATATCACACCTTTCTCCAAGGATAATGCACCAAGAAAGAATAACTAGAAACTGGGTAGAAAGTCAAAACCATAAATAAGAGAAAATACAAACCATAACCAACAATTCTAGTTGCAGCAGCTGCAGTTTCCCTCCCTCTCCAAATGTGTGCACCACTAGTCCTTATGCAGTTGTGAGAGTGAGAGTGACAAATGAGTTGTAGCACCCTATATTTATACTTCTGTATCTCACTTGACGGGGCTTAATTCTCTTTCTGGAGGATAATAAATCAATATTAAATATTCTCTTGAGTTGACTTGTCTCCTAGGGTTATTATCCAACGTTTTAGGGTTTGTCTTGCTTCTTGGAATATTCTAGTCTTGTCAAAGATTATACGTGGAGGTTAATACCTCCCACAACTACCATAATATCAACACTCCTCCTATATAGGGAGGTATTAAAGGTAATTTTCTTGAGAAAAAATATATCATTCAACCAACATCATCATCATAGCCACACAGACTATCTCATGATCATGTAGATCAACTCACGAGCAACATCATCACTATCAATATCATCTGATAACATCAACTGTATCATCTCTCGAAGCGATAATCCATTTGAGTAATCCATGATGATGTTGAATAAGTCATTGAATCCACGGAGTGATACAAGAACCATTATTCTAATCTAGACACATGCCCTCGAAGAATAATTATTCCAACATATACTGGAAGCCACACCGTCAGCTACAAGGACTATTCTTCTAATCCAGACATACATCCTAGAATAATGACTATCTTGGACCATTTTCCCTCTGGCCACTATTGTAAACTCAGGGAAAATTTCTATCATGTACCAATCTCTCCACTCTGGTCACTACTGTGAACTTTGGGAGATGAAACATTTTTCTAATTCGGACATATGTCCTAGAAGAATAGTTGTCCATGGTACATCAACAATCTGTCAACCTGGACCATTCTCCATAGGTAGAATTTTTGTCCACCAATAATCATTCCTTTCAGGACCATTCTCTTCCTGGAGAATGTCTATCCATCAACACACTGACTATCCATATAGCTAGAAATAATCTCCAACACTAGTGGTAGTCTCCATGGTAATTAGAATAATGTCATTCAATATAAAACAATTGTTTCTGTCCATAGTAGTACACAACTACTATCTAGTGGTACACAACCACACCTAGTTGGGCACAACTACTAACCAATGAAAAATAGTCACAACCAGTGGAAAACATCCACCATAGTAGCATAAAGATATTTTCCAGAGACATACAGTCTCAAAAACAATAATATCATCTGATATCAACCTGCATACTAATATCATGATACAAACTAAGTCATTTGGGCTATTCTTCCACTCACATATGTGAGATATGGAAGAGCATCTTCCCTCAGAAAGTAAAACATCAGACATGAGATATATGGACTATTCTTCCCAAGCATAGAAGAATAATTGTCCCTGATTTCTTTGCATGGACCATTCACCTAGTTGGGCTATTCTTTTGGCACTAATCATAGTGCAACCTAGAGAGAATGAGTCTTCCCTAGGGAATGTTTATCCCTGATTTATAAACAAGGACCATTCACCTAATTGGGCCATTCCTCTGGCACTAACCATAGTTAAATGTGGATAGAATGATTCTACCCTAAGGAATGACTTTCCTGCACCAACCTCCAAAATGGACCATTCTTTGAAACTACTCACAATTGTGAACTTCAAAAGAATGACTTCCTAGCAACACATACCATTCCAATTGACCACTACTCAGATTGACTTACAAGAAGAATGAATTTCCTATACCATTCCCCCACACTAGCCACAAGAGGGATTCTTTTTTATGGTACATCAACAATATATCAAACCATTTTTATTAAAAAAATGACTATCCGATCTAGACCATTTTCCGAACTGGAAAATTCCTTTCTGTCAGAAATATTGGGCCACTTTCCGGACTGGAAGGTGAATTCCAAACCTTGACCATTTTCCAAACTGGAAAATGGCTTCCCATAAATACATAACATATCAGTTCTCCCTCCCAACCTAGGAGTAATCACTTCCTTTTTCAATAAGTAATTCATATCCACAAGCCCCAACTTATCCCTTAAGTGTGCAATATTTTCATCTTGGATAGAGGCTTTACTAAAATATATGTTATCTACTCATCTATGGAGATATTTTGGAGAACCACTTCTCCCCTATGGACTTTATCACAGAGAATATAATGTTTGATCTCAATGTTCTTTGACCTATCATGGAACACTGGGTTCTCTGAAATCTTAATATATCTTTGATCATCACAATATATCACGGTCGAATTCAACACCTAATCAGACAATCCAAAAACCAACTTAAGGAGCCACACTACTTCCATACAAGAATCACAAACTATAATATACTCTGCTTCTGCAGTGCTGAGTGCAATAGACTTATGTTTCCTGCTAGCCCATAACATCGTGGCAAAGCTCAAACCAAAACATATCCAGGTAGCACTTCTTCTGTCATTTTCACTCCTTGCCCAATTTGAATCGATAAATCCATGCACATGTATATCATAATTCAAACTTCCCACAAGGAAAATATCTAGTTGAGTATTCTTCAAATACATTAACAAGCCAATGAATTGTCGATAGAGACATGGGTGTACTGGATCAAAGTCTCTCAACTTCTTCAGATCTGTCATCATGGGAGTTTTCCATGGATTTTCAATCCATCATCCTAGAATTCTGAAGAAGCATTTCAAATATACATCCTCTGTCATAGGAAGTTTTCACCATGATTGTGTTGTACATGAGAGGCTCTACACCAAGTTTTCTTAAATCCATATAGGGTATTCTTCCATCTGCATACAAGGGTCTCTTTCTGGTATACCTCAAAACCTTGAGGTTGCTCTGGATATGCTTATTCTTCAATTAATATTTTGAGAAGAACAATCTTTACATTCATCTTATGTAAAATCCAACCCATGGATATTGCAGGATATATAATGGCTCAGGTAGAGGTATATCTGGTTATTAGAACAAGATGCCATCATAGTCTTCTCCCTCCTACTGGGAGAACTCTCTATCCCCGAATCTCTCCTTGTATCTTTCAATGCTTAAGTATTTTTCACAATTTAGCACATACATTGTTCTTTATCACAACTTTCTTCCATTCCTTCTACTTGACTGCTTCTAGTGGGTTCAAACTGGTTCAATTGGTTGTTCTGACTTTTCTTTCTTTCTTGGAATACTCATGTTCTTCCTCATGTTTATCTTCAATGTTGGAGTCCATGGAATGTTTTACATATTACATGCCCTTCTTTCTTGAAGGCTCCAACCTTATGCCATAGGGAAAAAATGTATATGGACAACCAAGGATATTCAAGGCTTCTTTTTGAATAAGACTTCTTCTAGAGTCAAACTAAACATGTGTTTCTTATCATGGTCGATACTTCCAATGAAGAACATGGACATATACTTCATGGTATTCATGGATTCTTCAATGGATCATATCATTGGGGATTATCTCCCTTCTAATCCTAGATTCATGCCTAAATGAGCAATACGAATGATCTTCTTTTGGAATTTGTGATAATCTCCTTCCATCTGAGAGAGTCCATGCTTCTGACTGCTACATCTCTTTTTGCTTTCTGAAAAGTGTGAGAAGCTTGGTATGGTTTCCTTTTCATTTCTAAATTCCTTCGATTCTGACTCCTCTGAGTCTCATTAAGTTTGTTTATATCTATTCTGATTTCTACCCATCTGGAAGTTGTTCCATACTTATAAACTTCTACTATGACAGCTTCTGCAAGGATTGTTCATCAAACATATTTAACAAGGGTACCTTCCTGGAACAAGAGAAACCAGAAAAAACAAGAATATCTATCTAGAAGAGATGTTAGTTCAACTTGTGAACAAGTATAATAAACATATATATCAATATTATTCATATGCAGTTGAGTATTTATTGCACCTAGAAATAATAGAATCTTTTAGAGACCGCTTTCACAATTTGTAATGTAGTAACTATCACCTTTGATATACACAAATTTGAAGCTTAACAATTTAATCAAACCTGGAACCTGAAGCCTTAACTTCTATGGAGGGTGCAATTGTTCTTATGATTGCACTGAATCCAAGATTACAGCTTGGAAATATCTCTAGTACTTTCCATGCAAACAAACTCATGTTTTTCTAGATGATATAACTTAGATAGAATATACAAGTGCATACCTTTGAAACCTTGTAGCATCGTCTGAATTGGCTTCCAATATGAAACATAGATACCATCTTGACAAGAAGAGATTAGAAACTCAATCATAAGATTCAATGATTAGAACAAGATAGAAACTCTAAAGTTTCAACTTTTACCACAAAATCAATTTGACCAGAAGTCAACCTTTGACTTTGACTTTCATGTGTCAACCTTTGACTTTGACTTTGACAAAAAATTCAAAACTGAAATTTTTGTTGGCTAAGAGTGCCAAGAGGTGTGATAGGATAAGGCACACTAGGATGTCAAGGAATTAGGTCAAATTATTCACCACAAGTTCCTGAACACAAGGGTTAGGGTTTGTTGTAGCTGCATAATCAGAAAAATTAGTTGCAGTTGTAACTAGTGCGATAACAAGATTCGAAAATAACTTCCCAATATATATTCCGATGGCTATACTATATGAAGATAGTGTGGGAACATAACATACTAGAAATAAATGGATGTGCTCATTTTTCCATAGACAATATAGAAATATTGTCACCCAAACATAGGAACAAAGGCCACCCCCAAGCACCTTAAACTTGACAGATAGAATAATTCTAGTAGTAGACCAATAGCCAACCAAGGCTAGTGCACCTTTCTCCAAGGATAGAACACCAAGAAACAATAACCAGAAACCAAGTAGAAATTTCAAACCATAACCAAGAATGCCAATTGCAACATCTACAGTTGCACTCCCTCTCCATACTTGCACACCACTAGTCCTTATGCAGTTGTGAGAGTGAGAGTGACAAATGAGCTCTAGCACCCTCTATTTATACTTCTCTATCTCGCTTGACTAGCAAAACTTCTCTTTCTAGACACTAATAAATAAATATTAAATATTCTCTTGAGCCAACTTGTCTCCTAGAGTTATTATCCAACGTTTTAGGGTTTCTCTTGCTTCCCGAAATACTATAGTATTGTCAAAGGTTACACATGGAGGTTAATACCTCCCGCAACTACCATAATATCAACAGTATTAAATTCCAAAATCGTACTTACTCATAAATTCACTCCATCTCCTCTACCTAGCATTCAAATACCTTTGAGTGAAGATATATTTTAATATTTCATGATATGTTTTGAGCTTGAAGATTAGCCCCACTAGATAGTTCCTCCAAAGCATTAGAGATAACATTATGATTGTGAAATCTAAATTATGAGTAGCATAAATATATTCATGTTTCTTTATCTTCCTTGATAGATATGCTATCACGAAACCATCTTTCATTAACATGGAAGCCAACCCTTTCTTCGAGGCATCTGTCTAGACTATGAAATCTTTAACCATGTGAGGTAATCATAGAATTTGTGCACTAGTTCGTAATCTATTAAGCTCTATGAACACAATGTCGCATTATTCTATACACTCATACCTAAATCCCTTACGGTTCAAGGTGGTGATGGGGCTTGTAATTTTTTGAGAACCCTTCCAAAAACCTTATATAATAACTAGCTAGCCCCATGAGGATTCTCAACTCATGAGCATTTTTTCGCATTGGCCAATCCATTATGGCCTTCACCTTTTTGGGATCCATAGAAATTCCTTATCCCGAAAATATGGCCATGATAGTGAATCTGTTTCTAAAATAAATATCGTTTTGAGAAAATTCCATACCACTTTCTCTCTCTTAGGAATGAAAACACCAATCACATGTGTTTTTAACCTCCTCTTTCATTTCTAGAATAAATGAGAATAGTATCTAGAAAGACCTGCACAAAGTAGTATAGGTACTTTCAGAATACACCATTCATGAGGATCATGAATACATGTTGTGAATTTTTCAAACCAAAAGGCACCACTATAAACTCATAGTGTCCAAACCAAGTTCGAAAGGAGGTTTTAAGAATGTGTCCTTCCTTAATCCTTAACTTGTGATACCTTGATCAAAAATCATTTTTTGAGAAAATTGTTTCTCCTTTCATCTGATCAAAGAGATAATCTATCCATGATATTAGGCACATATTCTTCACTATGGATCGATTCAATTCCTTGTAATCTATACACAGTCATACATAACCATCCTTGTTTTTGAAAAATATTACAGGTGTAGTCGAAGGTGAAATAGTGGGCCACATAAGCCCCGAGTCTGGTAGTTTCTTGAACTACATATGGAAATCACAAAGTTATGGATCCATCATCCCATATGGTGTTTTGGAAATTGGATTTCCACCATGTCTTATCTTTATTGTAAAATCAAGTTCCCTCTCAAGAGGTAACCCTCAAAAATCTTTTGGAAAAATATCCTTGTATTCTTACAAAATTGGATATTGATCTAGAGGGCATCAGTTCTCGTCATTTATTGATATTGATCTAGAGGGCATCAGTTCTCGTCATTTATTGCTTTTGTTACGAACAATTGACACTCTTGAATGAAGAAAAATTTAAACTTCATTGTATATATAAAACATATAGACAACTTCCTCTTAATACCATGGATCTCAATTGACCTGTCCCTTCATCATCCACACAAAGCACCATCTTCACAACACAATATGCCAAAGATCGATGAGATTATAACCAATCCATACCAATGATTATATAATATGTCCCTAGGGAAGTTACATTCACTTTTAACCAATTAGTACACACTCCCAT
This sequence comes from Picea sitchensis, assembly GCA_010110895.2. Classification (NCBI taxonomy): domain Eukaryota; kingdom Viridiplantae; phylum Streptophyta; class Pinopsida; order Pinales; family Pinaceae; genus Picea; species Picea sitchensis. The sequence goes on along the minus strand of SNQJ01S0018819.1, from coordinate 72,492 downwards.
GTCTAAAAATAATTTCTCAAAACCAGATCCTACCACTTTCTTTCCCACCCAAGATATTTTGACTTGTTTAAATTCATCATGCTCGTAACTTTCCAACCCACATTTTTCTAATGCAAATGGAAAAATGAAACTATATATAACACTAGAATCAAATAAAATTTTAACCATGACATGATTTAGCATACATGATTAATCCACCACAATGGATTAATGTTCTGCTTGGTAATTATTAACCACTGTATAAATACGATGGTTACTAGTTTCCCTTCTCAACATGGTCTTTCCTTCTCTATGCATAGTTTCCTATTGTGACTCTAGTAATTCATGCTAGTAATGAGGTCCCCTGCACCCCAAAAATGAAATGCGAGGTGGAATATGCACACTTCTTAGTGAAGACCTATGAAATGAGTCCTTTCCCCTAAAACCCATGCCCCTACTAACAACACCTCGTGAATGTCATGGACTCACATGAGTCATTGATGATGCTCAATGGGATGTTTCACTCACTTCCATTGAAACACTTTCTACAATTGGGGTAGGTTCAAATATATTACCATAAGGAGGTGGCCTAGAACTTTATCCCCTAGAGAAGGTCCTAGTGGCCTTCCCCACGAATTCAGGCTATTATGGAATAGTTTAAATTATGTCTCCCTTTAAATCCATAAGATCTTCTACATAATGAGAACTTTCAAATACTTTATCAACTGATTAGGGTTTCCACATTCACAGCATGGACCTTATATTAAGGTTCAACTCGTACAAAAAATGATCATCCTACTGCTAATTAGTGTCCATGTATGAGACATACTTAACTATCTCCATGAACCTAATTTGATATTTCTGCATTGTTCAATTTCCTTGAATTAGATAATGAAATGATCCTACTTGTGGTTCCTTTTATTAAGAAGAAAAATATTTTCTTCGAAACCTTTCCTCAAATACATCCCATGAGATGATGTCTGGAGTGAGGTGCAACTATCTTTACAGGTTACCCCAATAGTTCAAGGAACTATCCCTAAAATGAAATATTTTTATCTTAACCTTTGATGTGGAATCATATTCCCTCAATGTGAAACATATTGTCATTCATTCCAACCATTCCTTTGCATGAAACCTAAAAAATTATGGGAGCTTGATTTTATAAATTTCTCTAGTAATTTCTCCTAATGGAGACCCTCATTCTAAGTCCCTATACCCTTCTGGGTTTCCCTCCGTAGATGGAGGGGGATCCATTTCCACATATATTGATTGACATCCTTTTAAAGTATCATTGATATCCTATAAAGAGAACAATATGATATATATCTCGGGTGCGGGTGGTGGTGGTGCTCAAATTGGTGGTTTTTGAAATGATACCCCCCAACCCCAGTTTCCTCGAGTCCTAACCATATTGAACAACTAAATCTACATCAATATCCAATGTTTATTAGAAAATGTTAGTGAATTCTAGGTTCTACTCAAAATTGTGCTTGCAAATGTAGGGTTAGGCATACATTTTATTCATATTATCCTATAAACAAGCGTTACTCACTTAATGCAAAGTGGCTATAGATCAATGGTAAAAATCATCTAATATTGGTAACTTCATCCATGTATCCTACTAAATATCTCACTTTTCTATCTATGATATCACTATGGTGTACTTGCCAGTTACTTTCATTTACCTCTTTGGCATGCATGAAATGCCCCACCCCCCTTTATAACCCTAAATATGTTCTTATAAAATGCAAATTTAAGTAATGTAATTTTAAACATAATTTTGACTAGTGATTAATCAATATGTAAGGCCCTCCCAAATGGGGTGACAAGTGTCTCTTAATGGATGACAGACAGTGATAAGAATCATCGGGAGTTATCAACCCCTGTCGCCAGCCTTTCTTCCCTCCAGATTGAATGACCCACACTCAGCTGGAAGTAATGGTAGTCCGCTAGGCACTCCAATGTTGGGCGTACTAAGCAAGGTACCAGAACCAAGATAGCAGTCATCTTGGCTTTCATGGCATTCATGAAATTTTCCCCTATCAACTCGCAAGGAAATATGAAGGTGTGTGCCCTGGAGCGCTCTCCCATTCTATCTTTACAACATGCTCGACTGCTCCTTGGCTCTCTTTGGATCTTGAAAGTTTGGCCTCCCACTGTCAATCCTCCTTTGTTTTTCCTGCGCTTTCTCTTTCTCATGCCCAATCCAACCCAAAGCGCCCACACCATGCCCAAAGAGAGGGGAAAATCCATAAGGGGTCCATTGAATTACAACACCCTTACTAGACATAATAGACTCCCCCCCTCTTAGCTTTCCCTCATCGCTACTAGAAATACCGACCCAAGCCATAATTGGCCTCAACAACCCCTTCTTTCAACCTCTAATCCCACAATTGAATATGGCATTCTCCCTATCGAGGAGGAAATCCTCCCTCTTGACGAGCTTGCTCCTCCACTTAGCTTTCATCTGGAAATTTCACCTCTTAGAGTCCATACTCCAGATCATTTTTATGGTACTAGAGAATGCATTATGGAGGAAGAAATTCCTCCCAACTCGTAAATGGAAATTCCACCGATAACTACGGACATAGAGTTGGATATGGATGCAGAACTAATGGAGGAACTGCCTCTTCCCACTCTGCCTCGACTCCAGGACAAGCATCTTCATCTCATCTTTGAGTTTCGGCAGAAACTTGATGACCAGGCACACATCCAACAAACTCTAGGACAGAGAATGGACCTCATGTTCGACGCAATGACAGAAGATCCAACAAGCAAGTGGTGCCCAACTTGCGACCATAAATTCATCCCATCTTATATTGCTCATGGCATCCTGAACTCGCATTTGGATTAGCTCCCCCAGGTCTATGTTTTTCTTTTGGCTGTGTCAATTACGCAAATAAATGGGATTCTCTATCTTATGATGTATGTTATTCGGCCATGGCCACTGGTTAGTCAGTCATTATGACCAATTTTGTTAGTTAGAGATTCTCAATGTCTTGTTCAAACAGTTACAGTCGCTCTTGGATTTTGATGGCCACCTATCCTAGTTTCCCAGATGTGGAAAGAAAGATGGAAGAATCCATTTTTTGTAATGCCACACATACTTGTGAATATTAATATATAGTTCCTTTTATTTACAAAAAAAAAATATCAATATGTAAGGCCGAGTCCCTATAGGGCTTCAAAATTTTAATTTTTGTAATGTAATTTCTATTTCCACAACTTTGTAAAGAAAATTTTGTTGTAATAAAACCATGATGCTTTCTTTTTCTTAATGCTTTGAAATCATTTTTCTTTTTTCTATATAATTTTGAAAAGCATTCATATAACTATATGAAAATAGTAAAGATTCAACCTAGTTAACCATTTTTTCATGACAATACATGAGTGAAATAAAATGAATAGTAAAATACCTAAAATTTCTATTTGATTTAGTCCACTTGCGTTGCATTGCTATTTTTCCTTTTCTACTCGCTTTCTGAAACTAGATAATTTACATCCAATCCAACTAGGAATAGCCTTGCTAGTTCACTAGATCTAGGAAGTCCTTATGGTTTCATGTCCCTTTATGCCCAAAATTCCCAAAATCATTGTCAAATATAGGATGTGCAAAATATGTCCAAGTCCAAAGTTCTGTTACTCGGTCTTTGAATCCCTTTCCAAAAACTGATGCATAGAAAAATCCTTTCTTCCCTCCCAAATTCCCCCATTTGCATCCTTATCCTCCTCACCTTCCCCTTCTTCCACTGCCCTTCCTCCTAGAAAGGCTCCCCATTGACATCCAATTTTCCCACTCCCTTAACTTAATTAATAAAAATGAATAGTATATTTGATTTTAGTACTTTCTAATAAATTCATATCACGCGTACACACACATACATAAATAATAATAAAAAATTGATTGTTTAGATAAAATTCTAAATCTACTAAGTAAATCAGATTTAAATCTGACTATCTCAATTTATTTAATCAACGAGATTAATCAAAATCATTAAGTCTAGTTATTTCACTTAATTCAGATGTGAGACCCAGTCCCTACAGGGCTTTGGAATTTTAATTGTTGTAATGTTTGTAATGCAATTTATATTTATGCAACTCTATAAGGAATTGTTTTTTATAATAAAAGCATGTTGTTTTCTTTTTCTTAATACTTTGAATTTTATTTTTTATTTTTCAATATAATTTTGAAATGAATTCATATAACTATATCAAAATAGTAATGATTCAACCTAATTAACATTTTTTTCACCATAATACATGAATGAATTAAATTAAATAGTAAAATACCTCAAATTTTTATTCAATTTAGTCCAGTTGAGTTGATTTTCTCCATTTCCTTTTCTGATCCACTTCCCAAACTAGATAATTTACCTCCCATCCAGCTAGGAACAACCTTGCTATCTTCCTAGATTCAGGAAATACTTTCTATTCCCAAAATCCACAAAATCATTATCCTTTCCAAGTATGTCCAAAATATGTCCAAGTCCAAAGTTCTATCACTCACTCTCTAAATCGCTTTCCAAAAATTGCTCTAAACAGAAATCCCTTCTCCCCTTCGAAATTCCTCCATCTGCCTTCTTATCCTCCTCACCTTCCCTTTCTTCCACCGCCTTTCCTCCTTGACAGTATCCCCTCTAAAATCCTCTTTCTCTACTCCCTTAACTTAATTAATAGCAATGAATATTATACCCACTTTTAGTACATTTTCGTAAATGCATATCATATGTATACACATACACACAAATAATAAAATATTTCAATCATTTAAATAAAATATTAAGTCTACTAAGTAAATTAGATTTAAATATAACTAGCTCAAATTTACTTAATGGACTCAAGTAATCAAAATCATTAAGTTGAAATATTTCTCTTAATTAATATATTTAATTTATTCATTTCACTTAATTAATTCACTTAGTTAATCCCATTAACTCTAATCAATTCACTTAGTTAATCTCATTAACTCTAATCAATTCACTTAATTAAGATCACTAACTTTATTCATTTCACTTAATTAATATCATTAACTCTAATCATTCACTAAATTAATAATTATAATAGGGTTTATAAATCTAGATCAAATAAGAAACATGTACAAGGTATGTATGTGTATCTAACACATGCATAGCTTGTATGTGTACTGATGACAATAATTATCACATCTAGCACAATTTCATGTATTCTTAGAAACTAATTGACGATGCAATCAACCTTAGAATGAATAAATAAATCATTAACATCTTTAGCAGAATCCATCAATCACAACAGTTTAAGATGAATGCAACATTTACCTAGATATATGTAATTGTGTGAAGCACTTACTATCAAATAACAAAGTGTAAGTTATTAACTAATATTATAATATTCAAACCCCACGTCACTCTAAACTACTCCTAACACCTTTCCTCCCCAACCTACTTCCATCTTATCAATCCTATGTCTTCTCCATTGGAATATACTTGAGCATTAACTATATGGACATAAATCCATATAGAACGCTTAAACATAAGTGTCAAATACCTTGACCAAGCTTCCCAACATGCAACTGATAGTTTCCATAACACGTCTTAGGGAGCGTGACTTAACATTGTTCTCCCAAGACTTCAGGTTTCATAGGATACATGGTGGGAAATTCCTCCACCCTCCTAATAGAACTAGGATCAACACTCTATCATGGACCATACGATGGAACCATGTTTTGGGAACTTTGTCATTGAATATCCATTTTTAAGCAGTTGTGCCACCATAAAAACCTGTACTTGCCCACATATCGTAGAAATGCAATTGAGATAGTATAAATTAGCACAAATTAATTCCTATCATATTGGTTATTAGTCAATATCCACAAGATCGGCCACTTGTTATCACCCTTCTCTATCTATTGCATAGCCCATTAAATCTACAGGTTATTTTATAACATGAAGTCGTGCATATCCATAAACTATTAGCATGTAATTGCATTTAAACATATCATTAACTAGGTATCCATGTACCAATATATTTCAATTAATATTTACCTTAAAAAATTAGTTTGCATAAAATCCATCATTAATCACATAATTATAAAAATTCATAATATTTACATACACATAGGTCCACATGTCCAAAATTTGAAGTGCTAAAATTAATAGTGTTCCATAGGAAATAAGCAAATGAAAATATGATTAGGCAATAAGTAATTCTATCTACATAGGTTAAAACAGAGCATTGCAACATTGTTGTTAGTGCTTTGTTGCATATTAGTAACATTTTCATTTTAAGAAGAAACATTGGAAGAAATATCAATAGTAATTATCCTTCTCATGACAATAGCAAAACTACAGTAACAATCATTAATGCTCTTATATGATTCTCTACTACATTGATTTACAACCTCTTTATTTGGGTAGTACCATAAATGTTTATGTTCATTAAGATTCTTCTTTGATACAATAGATTGAGTGCATTTTTTAGAATCACTATTATTTGTTCTTTTGGAAGAATTTTCTTAAAAAACATAAAAAGGATTATATAATTGGTAGACGATTCAATACAAATAATTATATAATTACAAATTACAAATAGATTTGAATTAAACTTTCCATAGGGTATTTGTAGAATATTATAGTTGGCCATATGTATGGGAAAGTATGGTTGAGAGAGGGTCAACAAGTTGTGGTAGATCAAGGTTGACAAAGGATCAATTTTGTTACAACATTTCTAGAATTAAATTGTTTGAATATTCTTGAAACATTCAACATTTAGAGTGGAGACTCCACTCATCATTAGGGACAAATGAATATTTGGAATGGAAAAGAGTGATGGGAGATGTAAATAAATAGGATGGGAGAGGTGAGATGATTGTTGAATAAAGAAGCGAAAGAAAAAAGAAAGGGGAATAATTAATTATCCATTAAGATGTGGAAAATAAATAGAGCACTCTTTTTCATTCCAAAGCTTCATTTGTCCTTGGTGATAAGTGGAGTGTCCTCTTGAAACATTGAACATTTCAAAACTATTTACATAGCTTAATTCAAAACATATTGCAACAATATGACTAGCCATAAAAACCTTCACGTTCAAATGGATCAACATGTATAAGTATAAGCATGTATAAGTATTATGGATGAGAATACATGTCATCACCATTAACCATCAACATGTTAGTATTAATTTTTATAAAAATATATAAATTAGTAATAATTTATTAAATAGTTAGTATCAATAAATTAGGTATTATTATAAAAAATCTGACAAAAAAAAATTACACAACGAAAAACATATTAAAATCTTTATATAAAAATAAAATTTTTATAAAAAACATATTACATCTAACTACAAAAATTAAAAAAAGTATGCATATTTTTGAAAATTTGAGCTTAAAATTAATGATGATGAAAATCTCAATTACTCAAAATACTTTTCTTAGTCATTTTTAATCATGATTTGAAATGAAATGGTTTTAGTTAACATGCAATATAGTAATACCAAAGAAATTGTATTATGTTTATAGATACTGCATATCCAAAGGTCAAAGACCATAAAAAATAAAAAATGCATGCATACATTCATCTTGGTATTACTTTATCCATGGAAGGGATATAATATAAGTTTAAAGTTAAAGTTAATTTTTGAATAGTTAATTATATTTAATTATATTGTGGTCTTTAATATAGATAAATTTATATAGACAAATTTATATTGTGGTTAACATGGAATTAGAAAGCCTCCCATAGAAGGGTTGGAGAAATAGTTTGTTACATAAGAAAAAGCATTTATTCTCACATTCAACTTCATAAAAAAGATTCTCTCAATCAGTTCATTTGGGTGGATATTTTAGATATAAATGCTAAGAATATATATATAACAATTCATTATTTTGAACCTATTAATTCTACCTTTTATACAAAATACAATCTAGATAAAAAATGTCCCTAGAAAATATTATGACAAGATAATTACATTCTGAGAAATGAGGGTAGTATCCTCAAGCTATGATACTTTAATGTTAGAACTGTAATTAATCAATCTATTATTTTAAGAAAATATTCCAACCCTAATCGTATATGGCTAGACGAGGACCTTGTTTTAGCTAATAGTTACAAGAGAAAATTGGAAGACTTGACTAGGAATTTATATGGTACTGAGCTAATCCATCTTTGTAGTTTTCATGATATAATCATTTGCAATGGTCTAATGAAATTTCAAAAATATAACCAAATGACTTGTATCCATGGGATGGGTAGTAGTGTTCTGGACTATGTCATATCAAATATCCATCATTACAACCAAATACTAATTTTTAACCTTTTAAATGACCATGTGACTGATTCTGATCATATACCTTTAAACCTAACTCTAAACTTATCATGCACAAAAAAAACCCTTTATGATAACTCTGGTAACCAAAGACATATGTTTTTTGAAAAAAATAAAGGTGGTCTCTTTTTAAAGGAATTAAACAATGAATTAAATCTTTTGTCATATAAAAAAAATATCAAATACATCTATCATAATTTTACAACAACCTCTTTACCTCCATAAATAAATTATATATTGAAGTTTTGTGTAAAAACAAGAATAGATTAGCCAACCCTTGGTGTCATAATGAGTGCAAACTTTCTAGAAAATTCATTCGGGATTCTTGTAATGCATCTTTGAGATATGATAATATTAATAGATACAAATTCCTAATTAAAAGGGAAAATAAAAAAATTACATAAATGAAAGCAAGATAATCTTTTGCACCTTTCTAAGTTAGATCCAAAGAAATTTTGAAGGAAAATAATGACTTGTAAAACTAAAGAAAATTTTATGATTCCCCTAATATATTGGAATTCCTACCTTAAAAATATCTACAAATCCCATAATGTCCTAGAAAAAAATTTCAAAATTTTCTACAAAATATGATGTTTTCTTCTATAGAAGACATAAAGTTTGGGGTTAAGAAACTTGAAAACAAGAAAGATAAGGAAATCAAGGGTTACCAAGATGAAATGTTAAAAATTGGAGGGCCTATTTTGATCCCTCACATACACAAGCTCTTCAATTTAGCAATCAAGTAGGCCTTCCCTAAACCTTGGACTCAAATCCTCATTGTACTTTTTTTTAAAAGTGGGGATAAAATAATCAGTCTAATTATAGGACCATGATGATTAGCCCTTGTTTGTCCAAGCTATATGGAAGTATTTTGGAAAATTGTTGGAGTTACTTCACACACACCTAGGATTTCTTTTTCCTAAGGTTTTTATTTGTTTATTANGGATAAAATAATCAGTCTAATTATAGGACCATGATGATTAGCCCTTGTTTGTCCAAGCTATATGGAAGTATTTTGGAAAATTGTTGGAGTTACTTCACACACACCTAGGATTTCTTTTTCCTAAGGTTTTTATTTGTTTATTATTCATAATTAGTCATTATCCATTCTCCTATATTTTAGGAGAGAATATTCCACCTGGAGAATATTCTCTTTCAGTTCACACTCTAGTTTGACTTGTTGAGTTGAGTTTAGATGTTGCATTAGGATCATCACCATGCAACATTGGGATCATCACCATGCTAATTCGACCTTGCCTTGGTATCATCACCAAAGTGATGCATTAGCCTTGATTCCCTGAGTTAACTCCTCACTACTCTCTGTTCAGTCAGTAACTAAAGACTAGTTGACTAGTTAACTCAACTAGGTGGCAGTTCACTCTCGTAACTACCTGAGAGACTAGAATAGGTGGAAGTTCACTCCCGTAACTATTGGTGTGTGTCAAAATCACTCTAGACCACCACTATGGTGACTTGGTTCACCTCAAGTCAAACTCATTGAGTTATACAGAGTATATCATGTGTAAATTATTCATTATTCACAACGGTTAATGAGAATTCTTCCATTATTTCTCTCATTCTTCTTCCTTTTCCAATTATCTCTGCAAATGTGTGTATTATTTTTTAGCTAGATCTATTATGTGCAGGTTCAACACATTTACAGAAAGAAGATAAGAATAAGGATAGAAAGCCATCAAAAAAAGAGCTAAAGGTCGTCATGGTTTTAGAGGTTATCATAAAACTATGGACCACATTTTCATGCTTATGTTCATTGAAGAGAAGTGTCGCAACAAATAAAACCAATATCATTTTTTATTTCATTGGAAATATTTTGACACTGTGCCTAGGACCAACCTTTGGAATATGTTAGGAGAGCTAAATGTTCCCCCTAGGCTGAGAGATGTTGCATTACGGTTGTATGAGAATGTTATTGCCAATTTTAGGATCATTGAGAGTTGGTCAGAAGAAACTAACTGAATTATAGGAGTCAAGAAAGGTTTTCCCCTATCCCCTACCCTTTTTTGCATTTACATTGACAATTTAGAATATTGTCTGGAAGTCGTAGGTTTTGTTGGAGAAACTCTTGCTAGAATAGTAATCATCCTTCTTCTCTATGTCGATGATATTGTTCTTATGGCAATGAATCCCTATGACCTTAGTAAGAATCTTAGAATCCTCAAGTAATTTTTCTCTAGTATAGGTATAACTATGAACACTGGCAAAACAAAGGTTATGATCATTAAATCCAACAAGATCACCTATGATTATTTTGTATATAACAACAATATGTTGGAGGAAGTTCCTTCATACGAGTATCCTGGAATTCATATTCAACACAAGAACAATTGGAACTATAGGATTGAGAAAAGGATAAATCGAGGGTGGAAAGCTTATTATGAGCAACCATACCTTTGGCTACGAGTTATAAGAAAAATATCCTCTTTGAGAATATTGTCACTCCTTATATTTTATGTCGATGTGAACTTTGGGGATGTAGTATCTCTTGAGAATCCTAGAGAGAGATAGAGAAAATAAAAAAAAAATTATAATTTACAATCTCAAAATTAAGGGAAATATATGTTATCATATCCTTCTCATTGAAGTGATTATTTCCCCCATTTAGAGCACAACTATGACTAGGTACCTAATGTACATGAACAAGAGTAAACAACATGGAGGACAAGAGACTCCCAAAAATTTCTTCAAATTCTAGCCAAAATCATAAACAACTCAAGCGGGGATGGCATAATGATGTCAAGCCTTAGCTAAATCATTGGGGAATAAAAGAATATGTTATTCTATAGAATATCGATGATATTTAAAATATTGTACTAGCTATATTTAAGGAGAATCTATGGTGTGATAAATAATTAGAGGATGAAAGAAAATTAAGATATTATAAGGAGGTGGTAAACCCTAATCGTGAATATCAAAAGTATCTCTTTGTTTTGACTAGTGTAAAGAAGACAATCAATATTGCTAAAATAAGAACTAATTCTCATTAGTTGCATAGTGAAACTGGGCATTGGGAGATCCCCAAAACACCATGGAAAGAAAGAATATGTCACCTTTGTGACACCAAGAGGGTTGAAAATGAAAAGCACTTTCTCCTAGAGTACCCTAGATGTATACCCAAATTAGATCCCAATTTCAAAATATTTGTCACAAAGCCAACCTTCCTAACCTTCTAAGTCATCAAAACTCTAGTGATCTTGGAATGCTTCTCTTAATGCTTTTCGAGCATCTAAATTAAACAAATCCAAGTAATATCTTACTTTTCTTAAGGTTATATAAACCAATTTTAGTATAATTGAATATTAACCACCATCATCATAATAATATAAATAGATAATTATCCATATTTCACTATGATATAATATAAATATAATATTTATTAAAATATATAAAGAAAAAAATTTATACATTTAATAATATGATGTTTTTTTTAACAATTGATGTTTATCCATCATTATTATTTTTCACTAATAAATTTGTATAAATTTCTATAATATTGATAGAAGATACTTATTCTAATAAATATGATATTTGAGAAAGCAATAAATATTATTTTTTATTTTTTTAGTTAATCACATGCTTAGATCAAACACATTAATATAATTTTAAAACTTTTCTAAAAAATATTAAAAAAATTTAAAATTTTAATATGTTTTAAGGTTATAGTTTTTAAAATTAAACAAATTAACTTAAAAAAAATCAATGAATATGAACAAATATAATGATTATGTTTCAAAGATCAGCAAGATGCTTCAATTATTTCCAAAACTAAATGATTAAAAATATTGAAATGCATCACCAAGTAAGCATTCACACCAAAATTAATTCCATATTAACTCAAGGGTCCAACAACTTCTCCAAATGTTTGAGATTTCACTCTTTTCATATAAGCATTCACACCAAAATTAATTCCATATTAACTTAAGGGTCCAACAACTTCTCCAAATGTTTGAGATTTCACTCTTTTCATGAACAGTTGAAAAGCAACTTTTCCAAGAAATTTTTTTTCTCAAATTTATATAAAGTATAAACATTTTTACAAAATACAGCAACGAGATCGGAGAGTATAATCGGCGCTGGTCAATGAACGAACCAGTACATGATAAAACCATAGATTTACAATAGAGAATAGGAACCACACTGACTAGTGGATTCTTTGGAGGATGGATCCGACCAATACAACATGGCTGTCAATCGGCACACTGGCGAAAACAAATCAATGGAGAAAGGATCAAGCCTGTAACATGCAAGTTATCATTCGGTAGGCTGGAGAAAAACCGTATCATTCAAATATGTTGAAAGAGGAGATAGGACTTTCTTTTCCATCATCACAATGGAAAATAGATAGCCTTCCAACCTCTACGCCGAGAGCCCGCTTGGAGAGTGCATCCGCCTCTGAGTTATATGATCTGGAAAAATGTTGGAATTTAATGTCGGAGAATAAAGAGGAAAGCTCCCTCGTTCTTTGCTTCCAGCCTTCGATGTGGATTGAATGGAGATTACAACTGTGATTAATCCAGTCAATTATAATCCTCGAGTCACCTAAAACAAGAAGGTGATTTAAAGACCACCAAGATGCGAGGGTGAGGGAAGTCCACATGCCCATAAGTTCCGCTTTGGTGTTCGAACCCACCCCGCAATTTAGAAACCATTTGGTGATCCTCGAGGGGTGTGATTTGAAGGTACACCCCGCCCCACAACAGAGGCCGTTTGAGTGAGCCGCACCGTCAAAGCAGACAATAGTGGATCCTTCAGCAACCGAAAAGTCCCTTGCTTTGATTTGGATGATTTTTGTAGATTCCTGTTGTAGATGGAAGGAGGATAGGATGCGATGGAGAACCGCTTGCAGGGAGGGAGGTCATCCCTCAAAAATCACCAGATTGCGCTCTTTCTAAATTTGCCAACAAACGTGAGCCGCCAGAAAGTGGGGAGCCAATGAAGCCGATATCCAAGAGATGAAGCAATCGGTGAAGGAGCTGCCTTTCCAGTCTGTTGTGTGAGAGAAATGCTGGGAAAGGAAATTCCAAATATTGGTAGTAAAGGCACAGTGGAAAAAGAGATGGTGAATATCTTCAGCAACATCAATGCAAAGGGCACATCGGCTTGGCCCATGCCAACCCCTCTTCCGAAGCACCTCCCAAGTGAGGATTTTTCCTTTTATGCACAGCCAAAAGAAGAGATGTATCTTCAATGGAATTGACCACTGCCAAACTGATAAGAGTCCCGGGGTATAAGAAATCGTGGCTAGTGGGTGTAAAAGGGCCGCATAAACATTTTTTATCGTTAAAAGACCCGAGGCATCTCCTTCGGCCCAAATGAGGGAATCCAACCCTCCATTTAAGGCGATGCCATCCGACTTGAGAGCACTAGTGAAGGCATCCCATTCAATCACCATCGGTCCTCTCAGCATTAGCTCACTACTGTGATACCAAAGATCAGGGTGGGGGAACGAGTGGGTTGTCAATTTCACCTGAGACAGGTGTTCTAGATTTAATAAGGAAAGCCGCGCTCTGAGAGGTGGGGAGAGGATCGATCGGTTGTCCAAGCCGAGAATTTTGTCTCTCCCAAGAAGAATCTCACATCCCGATCCGGGCAACCAGCAGAGCTAGTGTAATATTACTGGAGAAGAGGAAATCAAGCCTCTCCAGAAAGGTGAAGCCCTTCTCTGTTTATGTGACGTCTTATGCAACCATTTGATGAGAGGGCAGGAGGCGAGATATTTGTCCATTATGACCCGGTGCCAGATGCTATCATGGGTGACCGCTCTCCAGAAAGAGAAAGCCAGGAGAGCCGAGTTAAAAAGTGGTAGGTCCTTGAGTCCCCACACCCCCTCCTTCCGGGGCCTAGAAAGGGACTGCCAGCTGCACAGGTGAAAATGGCATTTTCTAGGAAGGTCGTTCCACAGGAAATTGAAAGAGAGCCTATGCAGCAGGATAATAATCTTTTTAGGAATCCGTTCAAGCATCATCCAATAGACAGCTAGACCTTCCAGCACCGTTTTGACGAGAATAAGGCGGCCACCCAAGGAGAGCCACTTATTACCCCAAAAGCCTATTCTCCTTTCAAATAAGGCCACAAGCCAGCTCCAATCAGCAGGAGTGGAAGCTCCCGGTTTCGGATGATAGCCCAAGTACCTAAAACCCTCTTTTAAATAGAAAAATGAGAAGGAGATGGACGCTTTGAAAAGCAGAAGCTCGGCCTCCGAAAGACCCCAATAATGCACAGTGGTTTTATGAGCGTTTAAGGACAAACCCGAGATAGAGCAGAACAGATGGAGAGCATCCAAGATAACTAGCCACTCCAGAAGTTTGGCTAAAGACATTAGAAGAATGTCGTCAACAAACATGAGATGAATAATTTTGTTGAGTCTGGATACCTTTATACCAGAGATTTTGTGATCGGAGCAGAATTTTATAAGGATAAGGCTGAGGCTCTCCATAATTAAGATGAAAAGGTAAGGGGAGAGTGGGCATCCCTGACGGAGCCCTCTCTCACTTTGGAAGAAACTGGAGGCCTCCCCATTAATCAACACAGCGAAATTTTCACTAGAAACACAGGATAGGATCCAGTCCGTAAACTTGTCACCAAGACCCACCGAGAGAAGGACTAGCCGCAGATAACTCCAATCAATGCTATCAAATGACTTTTTTAGATCTATTTTCATGATTAAAGCCTTTAAATTCTTCTGTTTGATGGAGTGGATGCACTCATGGGCAACTCCGATGGTGTCTTGAATTCTTCTGCCTTTTAAAAAGCCAAGTTGTTCAGCAGAAAGGCTTCTTTCCAGAAATGGCTTCAACTGGTTGGAGATCACTTTTGAAACCACCTTATAGATGAGATTACACAAAGAAATGGGTCTGAAGTCGTTGAAGGAGACGGAATTGTTTTCTTTTGGGATCAGTACCAGGAAGGTGGAATTGAGACTTTTTAAGATCTTACCTTTGATGCGTGTGTCCTCCACCATCTGGAGGAGATCCGGTCCAACGAGATCGAAAAAGTGGGAGAAAAACTTAGTCGTCCAGCCGTCGGGCCCTAGACTTCTCTCTTTTTTGAAATGGATCAGTATATCTTTGATTCCAGAAGGGTGACGGGCTTAAAGAGATCAATAGCTTCTGTAGACAAAACCAACTTAGGATAAAGACTAGCAATTGCCAGTTTTTCAGTAAAATTTGGACAACTGTTAGCTTTGAAGAGATGTTTAAAGTGGGCGACAACCTCTTCTTTGATTGCGTCTTGCCCTCGGAGTAACTCAGCCCTGTCATTTTGTATGGACCAGATGATTTTCTTGTTCCTGTTAAAACTAGCTAAATTGTGGAAGAACTTGGTATTGGAGTCTCCCCACTTGAGCCACGTCGCTTGGTTGTGGAGCCTCCAACATTTCTCCTCTTCGCTAAGGATAGAATCTCTGCTACTTTCAAGCAATTTTAGAGATGCAGAGTCTTCCAATGAAGGGACGGAAGTAGAAGAAAGCGCAATGAGATTTTTGATCTCGGATTCCAGGTTAACAATACGGGCCGCCTCCAATTCCTTTTTACAACTTTGCCAGGATTTAGATCAAACCTTAAATATCTTAAGCTTCCAGACTATACGCCGCTGTGGATTAAGTTCAGTTAGGAAACACGGATCTGACCAAACAGCTTTGACAAGATCGGCATAATATGTTGAGAGAAGGCAATGGTGGTTGAATTTAAAAGGGAAGGAATTATGCCGGAGGGGGATGCACAGCTTAAGGAACACGGGAGCATGGTCAGAGAAATAAGGATGCTCCACCCACGATGATGAGAACACTGTGGAGGACATAAAACTATTCGATAATAAAAAACGATCAAGGCACCTAGCAATAGCCTCGTTCCCAGTTCGCCCGTTACGCCAAGTGGGAACCAATTTGTTTGGCAATACATCTATGAGGTTCTTAGACAAGAATAGGTCTTTGTAGAAGGCCTCATCAGAACTAGGTGATAGGTTTCCACCCCAGTGTTCATCAGAAGAGAGAGTAATGTTTAAGTCACCTCCTAGAATGAGGTTTGGTAAGTCCAGAATACCACTGGATGCAAGTTATGTCCAGAACTGTAATCTTTCTTTACAGGGGGCGTAAACATTAAGAAAAGCCAGCTCCTGGTTGGTAGCTAGACAGCGGCCCAGCAGCAAAATACCTCCACAGGTCAGCAAGGGAACCAAATCGAAGTAACCAGGGTCCCAGGCTACTAACAAGCCACCAGAATTTCCAAGTGAGCTAACGGCCACCGAGACCCGAGAAGAGCGGAAGGAGTGCAAAAAAGCTCTGGAATGTTGATCAAACGAAAGAGTTTCTTGGAGAAAGATTACATCAGGAGAGGTGCGCTCTAAAATTTTACGGAAGGCTACAGTCTTGAGGTTGCCTCCGATCCCTCGCAAGTTTAAGGAGAGCACAAGCATTATTTGGTACGAGCTATGGCCTTCAAAGCTCTAAGGGCCTTACCATCGAGTGCAGGGGCGGTGGGATCAGAGTGTTGCGCGTTTTGAGCTTCCTTCTTCTTTCTGGAGCTTCTCGTTTGTAGAGGAGAGAGTTCTACGCCCAAGCCACGCGACCAAGCAAAGGAACTTTTGTCTTTTTCCGGAAGTTGAGAAGAAGAAGGACCAGCACCAGTAGAAAGTGGGATGATTTCATTCCCCCGGTAAATAGGGAGTTGTGAAGTGGAATCCGTGATGAAACGTGGGGTGGGTAAGGAGCTCAACTCCGCCAGCAAAGATCCCTCGCTTTCGATTGGCTGACTGAAGCCGAGGGTATCAGCAGGGAGGTCGATCAGGTCAGAGGAAAGGGCGGGAGTACGAAGTTGACAGGTCGGTAATGGGGTAGGGAGAGGGTGTAAAGGGTGGGAGGAGAGAGGAAGGGTGGAAGGATCGGAGACCGTGTGGGGGGAGTTGACAAAGGTTGGTGACTTAGATGCGGGGGTCTGGGACAACTCAATTTCTAGAGGGGGAGAACCAGGAGGGAGGGAAGAGAGCCAAGGATAGCGGTTGATGGTATCCTTTTCAGATGCAGTGAGGGAGTTGTAAAGAGAAGGGCACAAATGAAAAAGATTGGTTGACAGTAGTTCGGGATGTCCAGGAAGGGGAGGGGAAGGAGGGTCGGGGTGGTTAAACACGAACTTGAGAGAAGGGTCCACGTCCACATAATCAGGAGGATTGAGATGCATATCAACATCCTCAGATAAGGAAGTCGAGGACTTACCAGGGCAAGTTTTGCGAAGATGACCAGTTTGACGGCACTTGTTACAGCGAAATGGTAGCCCGAGATAGTCCAGAGTCTGGTTGATCTTCCGTCCTCTCCATTCGATCTCCAAGTTCTCTGGCAGTCCAACGGATATATCCATCTCGACTAAAACCTTGCTCAGTGTCCTAGAGGAGCTAGAGAGAGAAGAACTGTCGAGGGCAATGAACCTGCCAAGAGAGTCACCTATAGCTTTAATGGCCTCTTCGGTCCAGAAATGGAGGGGTAGACCCGGAAGCAACACCCAGAGATGTCTGAGCTGAAAGTAGTCAGATTCTGGGTTAAAAGCCATTCGCCAGTGCTTAAGCATGAGGCTACTTCCCCCAAAGACCCAGAACGATGATAAGAGTTGTGAAGCATCTTCAGGATCCCTGCATAAGAAGCTGAGCCAGCCTTTTTTGAGATAAAAGACTTCTGGGTAGTATCCTAAAAGAGGGAACCAGTTAGTCTTCATCCAGTCCTCCAGTGGCTGTGGGTTTAAGATTTTGTAAGAAATACGACCAACAAGTGCGCAAACAGACATTTTGCAGAGGTTTTCTAAACCTACATCATCACCCAACACCAGTTGCTTGGTTTTTTTGTTTGTTTTCCACTGTTTTCGACCGTTGGAAGCCTCATGGTGAGATAAAGCAGGGGCTCTGTGGGTATTCGAAAGGAGAGACTTGTTAGGACCGATAAGGGGAGGCCTGTCAGAGGCAGGTGGAGGAGGATTCAAGGCAGGAGCGCTTGTCAGTGGAGAAAAGCCTATAACAGATGGTGTTACTGAGGACGTAAAAGGACAGAAAGAGAGGGATTCGGAGGGAAGAGAGGGACACCTTTTTTCAAGGGAGTCTGCTAGATCAAATAAACCCTCCTGTTTCCACAAGAGTTCATCAGTGGGTTGCATGAGAGTTTTGGTAAGGGAGTCCATTAAAAAGTGGCTAGGGAACCGCCCCCGGCCCACAGGACGAGGGGAGAGTCAGTAGGTTGATAAAGGCGAGAGGTAGCTGTAGAAAAAAACGATGTGGCCAGGGGGACACGGGCTAGGGCAATGATGAGAATGTGCAGTCTCAATCAGGACTAGAAGACAAAGGAAGCAGGAAGTGGAGGTTCGAAAGCAGACCAAGGGACAAAATACTCAAAAGTGAGGCGTCTGCGAGCAGAAGAGTAAAAAACGGAAGGCTGTCAGGCAGAGGAGGTCCTCAAGAGTGGGCTATGCGGTGGAGAAGGGTCTGGAATCCGTGATCTTCCCCAGGAGACCTGGTACGCCAGTTCGCCAGTCGCCATTTTCGCCAGTTCGCCCACCACAAATATGTCTTCTAAGTAACCAGCTGAAAAGCAACTTATTCATGTATCATGCATCAAGTTATAATATTGTTTCTTAAAATATTTTTAAATAAATATTTAGACATTACAATTGAATATTTTCATATAAGTTAAAATTGGGCAAGCAGCTTAGTTAAGTTTTACTTTTTGGGTTTTTGGTTGGAATCTGCCACAATGTAAATTTGGGCAAAATTGTTATTTTCTATTGTTTAAATTACATTTCTGAATACATAAATGGATTTAGCTGGCTGAAAAACCTTTGAGGTACTTGGATTATACAAACTTAGCCACTCAAATCTGTATATCCAACCATTTCTCACTGGATTTTGAGCAAACTCGAACAGAAAAATTACTGAAAATTTTCCAAAAAGTAGAAGGTTTAGACTCTGCTTTTTCAATTTGGTTATTGGTTCAAATCCTGTAAGTATTGGTTTAAATTTTGCATGCCAGCCTATATATTTGCTTACTGTGTATATATTTACACATGCAATACCCAAGAAAAGCTTCATTAACCAAGGAAGCATGTTATTATTCAGTATGAAAATAGGCTCAGGAAGGTGACCATAAACTGGTCATTTTTTTTTTATCTATAGAAATTTAGTGATTATTTAGATGAGATCTAAATTCAAATCCAATTGTCTGCCACTATAAACTCTAAATTAAGGGTCCCACTCAAAAGGAACCTATCCTTCCAACCTTATTACAAAGAGCAGTGTTTATGTTTTTGAACTATACAATTAAAATAGCTAAAGAAAACAATGTAGAGTCAACACATACCAGTGCTGGAAGTACAAAAGCATACCTAATCCCTGGCTGAATGGCAGCTTTCTCTGAATAGCAGGTATCCTTCCTCTGTGAGTTTCCTCTGACAGCGCAGGTATCCCTCCTTGTGAGTTTCCTCGAGCATCCTTGTTGCTAAGCCTCCCTCGTCCGACAGTTTCTTCTAAAGACATAAATCTACTTATGCTGCAATTACCTAATATACGTAATTCTCATTTATGGATGGATGTACTGTCACATGCAAAAATGGTTCATCCGATTTAGATTCCTTCATTGCTAGTGGCAAGCTGTGTATATTCGTAGTGCTAGTGGTAGCCGTTCGATTGAATTACATCCATTTCAGCAAACTTTGTCATATGTTTGAAGGTTAAGAAAACTTTGTCGTATGTTTGAAGATTAAGAGGAAGATGTAAGAGTTAAAGGTGGAGGAGAAATGTCAAATTTTGAATTTAACATACAAACTATAAAAATGTTGGTTATATTTTCTTAAAAAATTCAAATTTTATATAGCTTAACGTTGGTTATATTTTGTTAAAAAATTCAAATTTTATATATATATTTTTATAAAATTTGAAGCAATTTTTAAATAAAAAAATATTTTATAAAATTTAAATAAATTATTTAAAAAAAAATGAAATTGAATAATTTTTTTTTGAAAAGTACATAAAAAAAAATAAACCATATACAATATATATAACTCCTAAAATTTTAGTGATCCATTACAATAATGTTAACGACATTACAATAATGTTAACCCGGGATTAATAAACAATCTACCTCTCTTAAAATGTCACTTCGTTGGAGGAAGGAACTTAGTTGATCATTATTTGGTATATTGATTAATTTATTCAAATATGGTAATTATTCTGGTTTGTAAATAGATTTTAATTTTAAAATGAAATTATTGTTATAATATATAAAAACTCCAACATTGCAGGTAGGCGACCTATGCATGGATAGAAGGCAGGTAGGCTATCTGTGGATCGATAAAAGTATTAATTGGGGCCGTGCCTTGCTTTGCCTTGCCTTGCCTGGATATGGATCATGAATGTGGTCGAGGGTTGTTTTATTTTTCTCTGTTTCACATTATTTTATTTTGAATGCAAATTGTGATTGAGTTCAAATAATCTGGTGAAGTTTATGGTTTTAAAATTTTAGTTAAAAAGAGTTTTCAATTTTAAATTGAAATAGTTACAAGTTTTTGTGACTTATTGGGTGACTTTTTAATGAGGTTAATTGGATGTTCACTAAACAACAGGTACATAATTAGCTAAAAGATTTTCCTTTATCTACTTAATCTAATTTTTTTTTTTTTTTTTTTAAATATTCAAGCTGATACATTATCCAATGAAAGGCCTAGTTTTCCATTGGGAGAAGTCTTCGTTGCTGAAGACTAAAAGGGAGATTTCCAAATTTAAGAAGAGTGTGTGAATATAAAGTAGAACATTCAAAATACAGATCCTTTTTATTTGATATTAGCTTTATTGTTAATTCATAATATTTAGTGGTTATCTCACAATTATGTAATATTATGCAATACTGCAAAAATTTTGGACATTCAAGTCATTGGGTAATAAGATTAGTTGAGTCCGTTTTTCTAAGCTCCCTCCAAGAGAGGCCAGGAATAGAGTAGACTACACACCACGATGCAGACATAGCACGAAGTGAAGAGGTGGACATATATTTACACGTGCATCAATAGTTAATGATTACTAAATCTCTTTTTGTGCCATTTTTATTTGTAACTGGCAAGTATGTATAAGACTGTACGGGACTTCTGGACATCTTCTAAGTAGAAGGAAAGTAGAAGGAAAGAACAGTCTCTATTTTATGATGCAAAGATTCTTTGAAAATTTTGTACTTTTGAATGTTGTGGTGTGGACAACCTTTTTCTAATAAAAATCTTAAATTAAAAGAAAATATATCTTACTTGAGAATTGTAAAAAAGGGAATATAGGAGAGGGAAATTATTACATGCCATAATATATGAGAATTGTATTTAAAAAAAAATGCAATATTTTTCAAAAAAAAAATCACAATTGGTTTTAACGTTTTTCTTTAACTTTCAAAGTGAATTGTCAATTTGTAAATTATTTCCTACTAATAAAATCTATGATGAATTCAGACCCCAGGTTTCACTCGGGCAAGAAACGATTTTTAGCTAAATAATCTAATTGTGGAGTTATTCAGGGAAGCTCCCCATTGAAGCCTTTAAGAGTGTGAAGGGGTTCCACACTTTGGAATTATTGTTTTTCTTTAATTCTTTTAAGTCATTTTTTTTAAAATTTAAGGTGAAATCTATGAAAAATAGCTCTGAGTTGACTATGATTTCTTGGATCTACACTACAAAGAGAAACTGTGCACAACGTAGTGACAAATATTATGCGCCACAAAACTTTGTGGTTGAACACTTAGGACTTACCGTGCAATGCACAGACTGCATAATTTACTGCGTGTTGTGATAAAACACTTAATGAACGATTTTGTGACACAAAAATAAACACAGTGCTATACTTAGCATATAAACTCAAAAATACATGTGAGTATGACAACACTCAAAATACTTGATATATATTAAACTTCGGAACTGCGCGCTAATACAAAATACAATACCAAGTTGAGCTTCGAATCCAATGACTTCTTGGACTTCTGCAACTTACAACTACACACAGAGCTTGTGCTCTCAGAATTCTTCAACTCCCTTCAACTATTGTTGTTGCTTCTATGTTTTTTGTCAATCGCTCTCTCTGCATATCAACTTTCTACAGAATCAGACTTATAAATACTATGACTAAGACTTCTTACAAAATCTAACCGACTTAACCTTTAAGACACAAATAAATTTGACTGCCTCTTACCTACTTAACTTGACTCAAGAAAGATTAATATCGACTCCAATTAAGAACTCCCCTACTAGCCAAATAACTAAACTGAGTTTGAGTAAAATTGTGACTTTGTATTTGCAGACAGACAAACAAACAAACTAAATGAATCACTGATAAATCAATGGAGACGTTGTAATTATTATTTCCCCCCCTTAATAACAAATAGGTGGGATTGCAAAAATTTACATCAAAAATTGAATTGACATATATTGTCACACATTTGTTACTACATAGAATCCGAGACTATTGCGCAAATGTTGAAATGCATCTTTTGTTAATGATTTTGTGAAAATGTCTATGACTTGTTCTTTTGACCTACAAAATTTTAAACAGATCTTTTTGTTATTTACCAATTCTCTGATAAAAAGATACCGAGTATCGATATGCTTTATTTTGTTGTGAAACACATGCTTCTTTGATAACATGATGGATGAATTATTGTCACCAAATATTGTTGTTGGTTCCTATTGTTCTTGCAACAAACCTGTTAACATTCTTCTCATCCAAACTGCTTGACATGTTGTTCTTGTAGCTACGACATACTCTTCTTATGTTGAAGAAAGAGTCATTATGGGCTACTTCATTGATTCCCAAGATACTATACTTGTTCCAAAGTGAAATGTGTACCCAGATGTATTTTTCCTATCATCTATGTTTCCACCAAAGTCATTGTCAGTGTATCCAATTAGTCTGAAATATTCTGAAGTAGAATACAAGATGCAAAAATCTTTTGTTCATTTACATATCTTAGAATTCTTTTTCCTTTCTTCCAATGTGATTCTTTTGGAGTTTCCGTGAACCTTGAAATTATGCTCACTCCATACATAATATCAGGTCTTGTTGTTGTTAGATACATAAGACTACCTACTAGTCTTTTAAATAGTGTGGGATCCACCTTGGATCCTTTATCTTCTTTGCTTAATTTTAATCCTATTATGAAATATGTTGGGGATTCTTTGGAATTTAACATGTTGAATCTTTTCAAAATTTCATGTGCATACTTAGAATGTGAGATAAATAAACTATCTTTGGACTGGTGAACTTCAATACCCAAAAAGTATTTCATAAGTCCCAAATTAGTCATTTCAAATTCATCCTTCTTGACTGACTTAAATTCTTCTATACCAAAATCACCTGTAAAAATCAAATCATCCACATATAAGCAAACAATTAACATATTACCTTGTTGATTTGCTTTGATGTATAGTTTTGGCTCGCATTCACTTCTCTAAAATCCATTTTGAATGAGAAATGAATCTATTCGATTGTACCAAGCTCTAGGAGATTTCTTTAATCCATACATTACTTTCTTCAATATGTACACTTTGTCTTCTTATCCCAAAATTGTGGCTATTGCACATATACTTGTTCTTCTAAATGTCCATTAAAAAATGTTGACTTTATATCCATTTGGTAAACTGACCATTTGTTATGCGCACCAATGGATAACACAATTCTTATTGTGTCCATGCGCGCAACTCGTGCAAATGTTTCATTGAAATAAATTACAGGTTGTTGTGTAAAACCTCTTGCAACTAGCCTTGCCTTGTGCTTCTGCACATTTCCATTTGCATCTTGCTTGGTTTTATAAATCCACTTGACACTTATCACATCCTTGTCTTTAGGTAAAACTACCAACTTCCATGTTTGATTTTTCTCTATGCATATAATTTATTCATCCATGGCTTGTGCCCATACATCATCTTTGACAACTTCTTCAAAAGTTAATGGATCATCTATTTGTGAAAATAGAGAAAAATTTGAAAATGAATTTGATGTGTCCTCATTATAGACGTCACATAGACTTTTAATCTTTATTGGTAACAAACTTGCTAAAGTTGGATCTGGAGATGTAAAACTACTTAGACTATTTGTTGGAGTTTGTTGCACTCTAGGTGTAGACTGTGCACCTACTAATCTCACTGGACTTTCGTCGCAGTTCCAAGTGTAGAAGGGACCGCACATTGTCCTGTGGTTGGTGCTTGAAGCACTTCATCTTCTATATCATCATGCTCAATAGCATCAATAATTCTAACTCTCTTTTCTATGCTTCCATCCCAAGCTTCATTCTCCATGAACTGAACATCATCACTAATTATGAATTTTCTTTCAATAATATCATACATCTTGTAACCTTTTGTTTCTTCAGAATACCCAAGAAATATGCACTTTTATCCTTTCTTGTCCAGCTTCTTTCTCATCTCATCTGGAACATGTGAATATGCGACACAAACAAAAACTTTTAAGTGTGCCACATTATGCTTCATACATGTCCAGGATTCTTGAGGAACTATGTTCTTCACACTTTTTTCAGACATGTGTTCATGATGTATATTGCAATTGCTACTACCTTGGCCCAATACTCATTTGACAAATGTTTGGCTTCCAACATACTACGCATCATTTCCATGATGATTCTGTTCTTTCTCTCTTCTACACCATTCTGTTGTGGTGTACACCGCACGGTAAATTGCTTGTAGATGCCATGAACTTTACAAAAGTTCTAAAATTCTCTTGAAGTGTATTCACCTCCTCTATCATTTCTTAGAAACTTGATGTAATAAATGCTTTGCTTCTCCACAAGGGATTTAAACTGTTGAAAACAATCCAGTGCATTAGATTTTTGTTTTAGGAAATAAATCCATGTATTCATTGAGAAATCATCAATAAATGTCAGAAAATAGGTACTGCCTCCTATAAATAGTGTTTTCATTGGTCCACAAATATATTATTGTATTATTTTTAGTGGATCTTTTTCTCTGTATGACTTTCCAGCTGGAAATGATTCTCTAAATTGCTTTCCAAAAATAAAGCCTTCACATATACTTTCTGTAACATATTCTTATTCAATTATTTAATACTTTCCCTATATGGATTTTAACCTATTGTCCTTTTTACATTGGATATTTAGTAAATGAATTTTTTTCATATTTCCATAAACATTTGGTATGAGAGCGATATCTGATCTTGTCCTTTGGCCATCTCACCTTTGGTTAAAATTATGTTACCTTTGGAAACATACATATTGGTTGTTGTCCCTTGACTATTTGAAGTCTAAAATTCCAGAATACAATATTGAAGAAAAATAAACTATTACCCCATAAAAAAAAAAAAACTAAAGAGATTTCTTCCACCTTGCATTGACAAGAATATTGAAAAGAAAGAAACTGTAAAAGAATGTTTTAAACTAACAAAAAAATTTCGGTAAATTAAAACTCTCTTACTTCAACACAAGAATTTTTTGTACAAGAAGTTTGGTTGCCGTATTAAAAAAAAAAAGAAAAGGAAAAGGAGAAAGGAAAAAAAATTAAGAAAAAATATACACACACACACACACACACACACACACACATATATATATATATATGATAAAAAAATAAAAGAATATAAAAATATACACACACACGCACACACACACACACACACACACACATATATATATATATATGATAAAAAAAATAAAGAATATATATATAAGGAAAACGAAAAGAATATTTGTTTTCCTATTATAAAGAACAATAAAAGAATAAAAAAAAAATATTATTACCATCTAGCACGTACATCGTACAACATTTTTTCTACAAATTTAAGTGCACTCTTCATTATACCAATCCATACAATTGCCATAGAAGTAAAAGGGTAAATTACCACCGTTTAAAAAAAATAGAACAAAAGAGAAAGGGAAAAAAATTAACTAACTTCTACATCATAGTAATTTTAAGAAGTGCACAATATATTGTAAAAAATAGAAAATGAGGATATATAATAAAAAAAGTCAAAAGTTTAAATTAAAAAAATATGTGAGTTAAAGAAGGAGTATAAATAAAAGAGTTCTTTTGGAAAGTGTGAAGGTAATATTAAATTATTTTTCATTAATTATAATGAAAATAAAAAAGTGAATATAAAATTACTTTTTGTAAAGTATAAGAAAATATTCAAAGTTTTTAAACTCTATATATAAAAAGAAGAATTATCAAGGATTATTTTCTTAAAAAAGTATAAAGGAATATTAGAGGAAGATATCTATTAAGTCAAGAAGCTTAAGGTTTATTATTATTAAAGGGATATTATAATAATTATAAGGTCCATTCAAATTAAAAATTGGATTTCAAGGAAGGAATATTTTCTAGTAAAAAGCATCTAGTTAGATGCATCGTATTATTGATATTTAGAGAAAATATTCAAGAAAAACAAATTAGCATCCACATTTTTCCAGATAAGAAGAAAAATCACATCAGTGTCGATTTGGCTAATCAATTAATAATTCCAAAAACAAGTGTAATTGAAACAAAAAACCTTTTTGGCAATAAATATGACATCAAGGACTTACCCTTGACAATCAAAGATTATAAACTCATATCCAATTTTGAGGTTACAACTATATATGAAAAAGAGGTTGATATAATCCTCGGTTCAACTTAGTTAGAGACATCGAGTAGTTTAATATTAAACTTTGAGAAAAAGTTTTTAATTTTTTCTTACAAGAAGAAAAAATTATCATTACATGACGTCTCAGTCAAGTCAGATTCAATATATACATCAAAAAATCTTGACTAGATATCTAAAATTCTACTTTCAGATAAACAACTTTCAATACTTGAGATGCAAAAAGAATGTGACAAAATTATCATAGATAAAGATGCATAAATTTATCAGCTAAAGAGCCATAATCAATGTTTGATCACACAAATCAATAAATCACAAAAGAAAAGGTTGAACAATTTTACAGTAAAGAAGAAATGACCAACGAAGAAACATTACCTAAACCTATTAAAATCAAGAAGCTTCCAGTTAAAAAAATCCAGACCTCGGAGAAGGGAATAAAGATCGATTCGTTGAATTACAAATAGTATCAAGAGTTGAAGAGAGATCCAACAAACAAGATTCAAAATATATTCAGGTGCCTTATCGTCATCTGAATCACAAGAGTCGTTACGACCAACAACAAATTCAAGAGAAATATGAACAATGTTATCTTTACCGACAACTAGACTACAACATTGTAAAGGAACAAAGACAAAACAAACAACTTGCATGGAATCCTGAAATGAGAAGCCTTGTCAGAAAAATTGATAATCAAACATTTCCAATGTAGGTAGATTTGGGATGGGTCACTCCCCAAAAGGTGAAACACATCGGTTTAGGAATTCAAAGGCTATATCATCTTGTTTCATCGAGTATCGCAACTACAAGCACAAAAGATATTGAGAATACAATGTGAGCCAGAACAAAAGTTAAGGGGAAGCATTCAATATTTATGCTTTGAGGACAAAACATGTTGAAGGGGAAGACAATGTAACATAAATAAATATATAATAAGAATAACAAATAACAAATACAAATAAATAATAATTAACAATTAATAATGAAGAGATATGACATCATAATGAAAGGATGCATCTCTTCATGAAAGGGAACCCTATGTGGGTATATAAGGCCCTTATTCTCATGGTAATCATCTCATAACTTATTTATTACTCATATTATTACTATCCTATATGTATTTATGTGCACTATCCTATTTATATTGGATAATCTTTGTGTGAGAAAATTTAGTTTGTCTCACTTTTTGGTTTTTCAATTAATGACAAGCCCTTTACCATATCCTTTGTGTGTAGCAGCTTCAAACCTCCAAAGTTTAGGTGTCCAAATATGAAATTCCAAAGCCAGGAATCATCATGTACTTCAGATTGGAATGTTTCCTGCATCTATGTGCCATTTTCCCCTTTATTGATATTGGACGCACTATTTTCTTCCTTCGAACTGCGTGCACTTTCTGCTGTAAATGTAGTGTCTAACTACACACCTTTTGTTTTACCAACATCTAACGCTGTATTTTTCTTCTTGGTTGTTTTCAATATCAATGGGAACATTCTTTCTTTTCATCTGGATTATTTTAATAAGATAATTGCTTGGATATCTATCCATAATCACACAGTGATTATCTTCCATGTAGATTTTGTATCATTTGTGTAACAATTGTCATGTGCTCACCAAATTATGCTTCAGACCAGAAACATAATATACACCGGGAATAACTTTTTGTTCTCCTTGTTTGGTTAAAATGTTTACATTTCTTTTTCCTAAGACAATGACTTGGATATTTGTTCCAAGTGTAACCTTGGTTTGGACTAACTCATCCAAGCTATAAAACAATTCTATGTTTCCTATCATGTGGTTACTACAGCCTGAATCTAAATACCATATGTCACAAGGATTTTCTTGACCAACATTGCATTCAATTGGTGATACTATAAACATTGCTTCAAGGTGCGCCATAAACATAGTGTTGGAGGGACTATTTATGTTGTGTGATTGGTCTAGACCTTGCTTGTTCTGATTTTATTGTCTCTTCCTGCATTCATATGCATAATGTCCATATTTTTTACAATAATGGCACTAAATATTTGATTTGTTAGTTCTCTGACTACTTGACTGACTGATATTTGGGTTTTGACCTCTTCCACAAGTATTTCCAGGACTTCTTCCATGTCCACTTTTGACAGAACTTATTTATCTTTCTCTAGAGTTAGCTATCCCCCTTCCTCTTCCACAACTTATAGATGACTGTGTGGAAAGTGCATTTTCTAATGACATTTTTGACCTATTCATTCCGTGTTCATAATTAATGAGGGAATCTTGCATTTCATCTACGCTAAATTGACTCAAGTCTTTGTTCTCTTCTAGAGTCACAACAAGGGTATCAAATTTAGGAGGGAGACTCCTAAGTACCTTCTCAACAACCTTTTTTTCCTCTATGGTTTCTCCATGAGACTTAATCTGATTTATCAGGCCAATAACATGGGTATAAAAGGAATCTACTGAATCTGTATCTTTCATTAATAGAGTTTCAAAATATCTTCTAAGAATTTGTACTTTTGAAGTCTTGACTTTGTCTATACCTTGATAAGAGGTTTGTAATATGTCACATACCTCCTTGGCATGCTTTGTTGATGCAACTCTTGGGAGTATGCTCTCATTCATGGCTTGATGTATGTAAAACATCACATTTTCATTCTTCTTTCCTTGATCTTTCAAAGCATCCTTCTCATCTTGTGTGAGGGCATTGTATGCTACCTGATCTGCTAGTTCCACATATCCATTCTCGACTATCTCTCATACATCTTGACCCTGAAATAATGCCTTCATGGTCAAGGACCACAACTCATCATTTTTCCCTGTAAACGTGGGAGGTTGCATATTTGAAGTAGAAGCTAAATCTCACCATTCAACATAGTTACTACTATGATAAACGTGTTCTGATAGAACTTGCTCTGATACGAGATATCGGATCTACAACGTGCAGGGAAACTGTGCGCAACGCAGTGACAAATACTGTGCACCACAAAACTTCATCGTTGAACACTGAGGCTTATCGTGCAGTGCACAAATTGCACGACTTATTGCGTGCTATGATAAAACACTTAATGAACGATTTCGCGACACATAAATAAACACAATTTTATACTTAGCATATAAACTTAGAAATACAAGTGAATATGACAACACTAAAAATACTTGATATATATTAAACATCGGAGGTGCACACTAATACAAAATACAATAATGAGTTGAGCTTTGGCTCCAATGAGTTCTTGGACTTATGCAACTTACAACTATACACAGAGCTTGTGCTCTCGGACTTCTTCGACTACCTTCAACTATTGTTGTTGCTTCTTTGTCTCTCTGCATCTCGACTTTCTACAAACTCAGACTTATAAAGATTGTGACTTAGACTTCTTACATAAGCTAACCGACTTAACATTTAAGACACAAATAAATTTGAGTGACTCTTACCTACTTAACTTGACTCGAGAAAGATTAAGAACGACTCCATTTAATAACTTCCCTGCTAGCTCAGTGACTAAAATGAGTTTGAGTCAACTTGGGACTTTGTATTTGTAGATTGATTGACTGAGTGACTGACAAATCGGCGGAGACCTCAAGCTCACCAACTTGTAATTACTATTTCCAACATCATTAAAAAGGGTCTTCAGCCCAATATCTCTAACAATGTTTTTAGAGTCTCGTTTAGTAGAGGGAAGAAGCTTACTTATTTGTAGCGTGTCCAATGCTTCGAGAATATATCAGCTCTGTCTTTCGCCAGGGTTAACAAAACCCCGCCTGTGCACTTGCCCTACCCTGAATTGCATTGTTTCTTGCAAGTTAACTTTCCATCAAATACTAGGCCTAAATAACAAAACATTGGTCAAGCAGTATCGAATCACATGACGTCCATCCATTTCGAGAGTACATGAATCGTGTAGCAGACATCCCAATTTTCATGACTTTGGCACGAGTTTTGCGAGGTTTGAAATGGAGTAGGCTAACTCGGGAGAAAACATACTTGTTTTTGAGGAAAAAAAATGGACCTGAATCCGGTCAGATTTTCAAGGGTAACTTGAGTCTTGCACAATCAAATCTCTATGCATTTCAAAAAACTTTCACCAGGGGTTTTTCTCCATTTTAAACCGACCCAGATGCTCAGAAAATCGATCAAAGTTCTGAATTGATCAGAAATTTAAAACCACACCATGAGAATACTTGCCGGAAAGGATACTAGAGAGGAAAGATTGCTCGCGAATTAACCCACTCCTTTTGAAATTATAAATTTATATCATACAATGAAAATAAACGCTGGAATATCCTTTTATAAAGATTAAAATAAATTATTTTAAAAATTCAAATTTCATATAATCATCCAACGAAAAAGGATGAGTTTACAGATTAAATTAAAAAATGGTGAATCAAATTAGAATCAGGTCCGTGACAAGATGCTTTACCATAGTAAAATTATTATTAATTTTACGACTTATAATTTTACGACTTCGAAGAGAGGATCTTGGAATGGGAAAGGTGAACGAGCCAAAAGAAGAGAAAGATTAAAAGAAAAAGCAAACTGGATCCAATAATATAATATCGGAGAAGGTGTTGGTAGGCAAAAAAATTATATTTCACCATCGTTGTGGGCAGTGACGGAACCCGTTTGGGTTTAGAGGAGAAGCTTCCTTGGGGCCCGGTGAAGGAGGAGCAATAAGATATTGGCGTCAGATTTGATCGTGACCACACAACGATATACCGACTAGTGCAAAACTATAATTTAATACCCACAATATGACACTAATTAACAATAAATAGTTTAAGTAGTTGAAACCTAATAAGGTTTCTTACTAAAAGTTTACTATCAAAGGAATCGTACTTGCATATGCTCAAAACACTTCATAAAAATTAATTGTTTTAGTGGGGGAACTGGAAAACTTCATACAGATTATTCGGTTGATGAGGAGCTCGACGACAGGCCATCAAAGGAAAACTTACCCAAAAGGTCGGGGCGGAAAGCATCAAGAACCCTCCGAGACGAACAAGCAAACAAATAAATATAGCTTGGATCCCAAAACACCATTTCCAAATGTTAGGATCCACGAAACCACCAAAACTCTCAAGCAACAATAGAGCACCAAAAGGAAGTATTCCCCTACACTCTCAAAAGTAAGGATAATTGTCTCTTGGAATTGCAAGGGATTAGGTAGCACTCCCAAATCTTCTGCTTCCCGTGATCTTATTCGAAACAAGAAGTTGTCTATCCTCCTAATCCAAGAGACAAAACTTTGAGCATAATAGTTGGGATCCCTTAACCAATGGGAGTATATCGTTGAAGACGTTAGAGGAGCCAATGGGGTGTCTACACTCTCTGGAATAAAAAATAAATAAATATGGTATCTTCTCTTCAAACCTACCATTGGATCAGAACTAAATTTAGATCTATATCTGATGGAAAAAATTTCACTACAATAAATATTTATATGTCGACCAATCTTTTGGAAAATCTAGCTTTCTGATCCTCTATTCATAGGAAAAAGGACATGGAGAATATGTGAGAATGCATCATTTTTAGAAACTTTAATAGAATAAGGAACAACCCTGAAAAAAGAGAAGGATCCTATGCCCGAGACCCCTCTCGAGAAAATATGGAAGATCTTATTTTACACTGGGATCCAATAGATGTTGTCCCTATAAGAGGCAAATTCACGTGGTCAAACAAATGCTTTGGGCCTGGACATACAAAGCATATAACAGTGCACTTGGACTACATTCTTGTTCATAGTAGTTTCCTCTCCTCCTCATCGTCCCTTAAATCTCATATCCTACTAGCTCTGACTTCTAACCACAAGCCTATTTCTCTTCAATTTCATCTTCTTCCTGATTATGGCCCTCTGCGCTTTTGTTTCCTCCCTCTCTAGCTTAATCCTCCTAAAGTCGTTGATATTGTGTCCAACTCTTGGAAATATTGGATCCCATGAACTCCAATTTACATTTGGGAACAAAAGATGATAAAGGTAAAAAATGCAATCAAGAAATGGGCTAAAACATCCTTCCACCCCTTGAAGCTACCCTCCCAAGCATAAATCTAGCCTTCATTCCCTCAAAAAAAAAATGGAGCATGAGTACATCATTAATAATATGATGCAACAAGAACTATTCCTTCATACCCAAATGCATAGGGAAATACAAAGAGAAGAAGAATATTGGAGGATTAAATATTGAAGCCTCTAGCTTCAAGATGAGGATAGAAACACAAACTTCATTCACAAGAAGGATAAATCTCATCTTATCAGAAATAATGTGAATGTAATAAATATAGAGGATGGAACTCAGATATCATATTATGAAGGCATAAAAATTGTGTCCTAGATTTTTTATAAGAGACTCTTCACTCAAGAAGATAGGGAACATGATCATAATATTGTAGTCATGCCAGTGTTATAATTTTAGAAGTTACACTTATCTTGTAACATACTCGGGATGCCAATTCAGGGCATGCTACTTCAAATAAACTACTATGTTCAAGATCTGATATAAAATTGTAGCATCCCCAGCCATTCCAGGGTCAGGCCATGCCACCTTATAGAAAGACTCACTTTCATTTTCAGAAAATACCATACTTAATAACTTGAAAAAAACATCTACTTTCTTCTTACATACATTTATAATGTAAATTTCAACAAACATAAGATTCTCTTACAACACGGATTTATGAGGAATTAACAGTAAAACATACATGTAGCCAACACATGCAATTCTTATAAATATCAAGGCATGTACATGATACATGACATAAGAATTAACATAGAAATGGTACTTATCTTTTTATGAAGGTCACCAACTACGTGAAGACCTTCCATGAACCTCCCAGCCTAAGACCACTCTTCTAATATTTCAGCAGTGGGTCACCCCCGAGATGGGACTAAACTCCACCCGGGCAAAGGGATTCCTAAGCTAGGTTGAGACTACACGAAGTCCACAGTACAACAGGAAGGATTCCCTCCAAGGAACCAACTTATGCACACAACTCACAATCTCACATTCCCCACATGCTTGTTCCACCATGAGAAGTATACATCTTCATTGTCCAAAAGTTCATCGATTGCTCCACTTCCGTTGCAGGGCTTTAGCAACAAACCAGACAGGAATTCTCAGAGCTTTGTCGTTGCTGCTAAGCTCCCTCTAGGAGAATTCACTTCCCCAACAATCTCTCTAACCTCGAAAGAGTTTCTCACAGACCTGACAACCTGCTTATTTTGTTCATGATCTAGATGAATTTTAGTGGCCTCCCACCTATTCCAATTGGCTCATTTTCGCATTTTTCCAGCTCGGAAATTTTTTCCTAGTATTTAGGTCCCTCACTTATGGGGCCATTTTGAGGCCCTAAATAATGTTTTTAGGGCTCGCCACAACCAAAATGACTATAACTCGCCAAATGAAACATGTGTATTCCTTGGATATAACTTTCTAATGGGATATCCTGTGGCTAAAATGGAGATCGTATACAAAATTTACGACCTCAGAAAGTTGATATACTAACTTACCCAAATGAGGTCCACATGACTTTTGGCGCTACATCTCCTAGGGTTAATATTTTGGATGTCTAGGATTTTTGACATTCCTTTTTATTGTAAAAGTTCCTTGAGAGACTCATTGTAATCATCTTCTTGTGAGTTAGCACAACCGTCACATCTTTTCTCAAAGATAAGCCGCCACCATTCTAGCAAGGTTGTTTTCCACTGCATTTTACAACTTCATCTTATTTCCTTATTGAATAGAAACCAATTTTACTGTATATCTGTTATTCTGTATTAAGAATATTTTGATAATAATATGTATTCATTTCATTCCGCTCATAAAATTTGGATCAATGGTATTTGACTGGTCTTCTCCTTGTCGTTTTTAATGCATGTCCCCAATAAAGAATTGGGTCTCAAGCTTGTTTCTCTTGAGGAAAAAATATATCGCACACCCAAGGGACCTCTCATGGAGGGAGAAAATAAAGACAAGGGGACAAGATATCCCTTCAAAATGTTGCTCGAGGAATCCCTCATGCTGCAGAGGAACGGGATGATGGATAGTTTTGCTCAAATCCTTTGACAACTAGCAACAGGTGACACATCTTCCTCAAATGGAGGTGCCACCTCATTAAAGGTACAAATCAACTTCGATATTCCTATATTTGAAAGTCAGATAGATGCAGATGTTGTAGACAAATGGTTGAATATGCTAGAAGGGTAATTCTTTGTCCATAACTTCTAGAGTAGAGAAAAAATTACTTTTGCACTCCTCAAAGTCATTCCCCATGTCAAATATTGGTGGGAAACTTTCTGGGAGTAGAAGGAAATAGAGGAACCCTCATTATTGACAGTCATGATCACTCGGGAGTCCTTTAGGGATGATATTAATGAACAATACTACCATGTTGGAAGTTATGACAACCTGTATACAAAATGGACCACACTGCGGCAAGAAAGAGACGAAGCAGTGCCCGAGTTCACAAATATCTTCTATACCTTGCGCACCAAGATGGGTATCAAAGATTCTGAGCAAA
Source organism: Picea sitchensis (assembly GCA_010110895.2). Classification (NCBI taxonomy): domain Eukaryota; kingdom Viridiplantae; phylum Streptophyta; class Pinopsida; order Pinales; family Pinaceae; genus Picea; species Picea sitchensis. The sequence goes on along the minus strand of SNQJ01S0018819.1, from coordinate 37,100 downwards.
ATCTAGTTCTCAAGTATTGCGGTGTTCTTCATAGATACATATAGGTCGAAATGGAGTTTATGGAAATCTCATCCTTGGGCACAGCCTACCATTATGTCGTCAAAATCAAGCAGAATCTCAAACAAAATACATGGTAATTTGGGCCTGGGAAACCCTCACAACAAAAGCCAGGAAAGGGTGGCCCAAACCCATAGAAAAAAGGACAAAGCAAAGATGGACCACCTCATGACAACCAGTCCAAGCCACAAGCAAAGAAGGACACTTTAAAGACAAATAAAGATACTAGGAAGTGGTGCGAATTCCATAAGAGCCCTTGGAATAACATTGTTGATTGTCACTCAAAGAAGTCATTGGTGGCTGAGGTTAAATCCTCTGAATCAGATGAGGGTTCTAACTTTGAGTCGGAAGCATAAAGGGGGAGACAGATTATTGATGCAGAACCTAGTGCTATTGTTTCTACCATCAAGCTCTAACCCAGTGAACCAGACGAGCCATAGGAAGGCGAGCGCCTTTTTCATTCACAGATGTGGGTGAAAGGTACCCTTCTAAAATTCATCGTTGATAGAAGTAGATAGAGGAGCCTCATCTCAATAGATGTTTTCAAATGACTCATCATGCCGACAACACCGCACCCACAACCCTACACCATCGGATGGCTATGCCAAAGAATCGACATCTGCGTCAGCCAACAATGTCTCCTATCATATGACATCAAGCCCTTCAAATATGAGGTATTCTGTGATGTTTCCCCTCTCGAAGTTTGTAATGTTCTTTTGGGCCAACCATATTTATGGAAACGCCATGTTGTATATGATTTTAAGCCTCGCAGTGTTATTATTAATTTGAAAAATAAATTGTATAGGATACCGTAGGCAGTCCCACCTAGTCTTATTTCCTTGATATCTGCTAAGTAATGCAGGAAGGTCATCTCTCATATGGGGAAGTTTTTCTTCTTCATGATTTTCTCTCAGAATGAGATAAATATTGCAACCACATCTAGCGTCTCCACAAATGACATCTCCAAATAGCAGAAGAAAGTGGATAAGGTCATAGAAGCATACTCAGATATATTCTCCTCACATATTGGGTACCTCTGCATTGTCAGGTCAAGCACCCCATCGATCTGACCCCTGATGTACCACTGTCTAATGGGATAGTCTATCACCACTCTTTGTTAGAGAATGAGGAGATCAAGCGACAGATCCAAGAACTTCTCCAAAAGGGGAACATCTTTCCCAGATCATCACCTTGCGAGAGCCTAATCGTGTTGGTACAAAAGAAAGATGGAACATGGATACACTGAATTGATTATCGGGCCCTGAATAAAATCACAGTTAGAAACTGGTACCCGATTCCCCGAATCGATAACCTCCATGATCATCTCACAGGGGCCAAATACTTCAACAAAATTTATATGAAGTTTGACTACCACCAAGTCCTGATAGAACAGAGAGATGTATGGAAGACCTCCTTCAAGTCAAAGGAAGGTATTTTCGAATGGTTGGTCATGCCCTTTGGCTTGACAAATGCTCCAACCACTTTCATGGGGATGATGGATGATATCCTACAACTATTTACCAATACTTTTGTAGTGGTGTATCTAGATGACATTATCATTTACAATAAGACTCGGGGAGACCACTTGCAGCATATTCAATAGCTTATGTGTTAGGGTCCTAACCCGCACATAGGTAGAGCAATATATTCAGATGTAATAAACAACAATATTAATAAGGCCTTTCAATAAAATTGAATAAGGCGGATGTAAGAAGACCTAATAGAAGCTTTCACTTCTAGAAGGATCTTCCTCTAGATGCTTCTCTTGATAGACATATTTAGTATAAATAAGGGTTGAGGGTATGAAAACCCTAGCTTGGAGATTATTGTAATAGAGCGTTGCTCGATTGGAGGTTGCCCCCTCGAAGAGGCCCATGAACATTACTTTCTGAATCAAAGTGTTATTTTTGTTGTTGTTCTTATATCATTTATGTGTTATTGTGGAGATTATGTTTGGTTATATTACTGTTATTCTACCATTTCTAGCATTTTATTTCTATTCTGCATACTTTTTATATCTGGTATATTACAAGTGGTATCAGAGCACTTTCCTTGGCATAAATTGTGGGAATTTTTTTTTCAGGGTAGAGATGTATTTCGGCATCTTTAAGTCACATATATCTGTCGTTACGCACATAAACCTGTGGTTGAGAGATTCATACACGTAGGAAATAAAAGTTGTTCTTAAGCGCACATCGATTGGCCACCCTTGTAACCCCTGTTGGTACCCCTTTGAGTGGTAGTGCATCAGACAACACCTGTGTACGGATTGGCCTAGATTTCCTGAAGCCCTCTTTAGATAAACCGATCGATCGCCTAACTACTATAGTGCCACCGAGAAAAACACTCAGGAAGATACTCTCTAGTACCTGGGTAGTTGGGTAGTACGACTAAGGGTACGGTCTATCCTCCTTAGTTAGTGCCCTGAGATATTGGACCGAGTACTATTGTTGGAACCCGCACGTATATCAGAGAACTATAACACAGGGCAAACCCTTGTCTATAGAACCCTTGAATACCTAACCCTTGGGGGACGAAAACATAAACAAATTAAAACAAACAAGATCTGTTGTCGCGCAACTGTGTTTGGGTTTCCAAATCACTACACTTTTCTTACTGGTTAAGCATTTGGGAATTTCATCGTTGCGGTATTCTTCAGACTGGAGTATAACTCCGTAGGTGTAAAAATGAAAATAAAAGTCTGGAATTTTTTTTCCATCATTTGAGACCTATTCCATTGGATTCATCTCTTCGCCCTTATCACATTCATCCATATCACTTTTCGGCAAAAACATTTGACCCTGCCCGCCCCTTTTCAGTTCACCCATCCTCATGGCCCATACCCATAGCCAAGACCTGGAAGCTCGCTTCAACACCTTGCAATCTGGTTTCCTCGAGACCCAAAAAGAAGTGAAACAACTCAATGCATTGTTGCCTCCATCGATACATCCATCAATACAACCATGAAGTCCTCAATGGAGGATGTCAAACAAGAACTGACAACCCACCTTGAATCTATCTTTGCATCACTCTGCACCAAACTGGAGATCCCTACAGATGACCCTTTCTCTAATGCACCTCCAAATACTGAAGGTGAACATTCCTCCCATTCCCACACCTTTCAACACCATCACTTTCAACGTGACCTACGCCTTCTGCAGGTGGATGTGACCAAATTTGATGGCTCAGACCCCATTGGTTGGGAAACCCAAATGGAACATTATTTCTCTTTATACGGAATTACAAATGACTTGGCCAAACTCTGGTATGGTGTTCTCCATCTAGATCCAGAACGTTGGCAATGGTGGCAATGGTGGCAATGGAGAAAAAATTATTGTCAAGGGTATATTGTTTGGACCCAATTTGTGACTAAGCTTTATGAACGCTTTGACACTGACACCAACCATTTGGGATATTTGACAAATTTGAAACAATCAGGAACAATAGAAAACTTCATAGCTGCCTTTCAGCACCTAGCTTTTCGAACAGAGGGCATGACTGATGCTTTCTTTCTAGAGTGTTTTATCAGTGGTCCCAAGGCTGAGATTTGGGCCCATGTCCTCATGGATCGACCTTCAAGTTGGGTGGAGGATACTAAAAAAGATAAAGAAGCACAACAAGTTGTATCCTCTCAAAATCGTAAACTCTCCTTTATCCCTCACCCTAAACCTGTAAATCCTACTACTCCCTCTGCCCCATTAAAGATCCAAAAATTGACCAGGGCTAAAATGGTTGAATGCCAACTCAAAGGCCTCTGTTATAATTGTGATGAAAAATATTTCTCGGGCCATAAGTGTAAGTAAAAAAAGATTTTTATGGCCATCTCTGAGGATATTTCAGAAGAGTATGTTGAAACTCCCCTTGTGCCTGAGTCACCTGAAATCACTGACATAGCTCCTACCTCAGACCCTCCTAAAGTGGAACCGATCATTTCCCTCAATGCTCTCACTAGATTCTATACCCCCCAAACCCTCAAGTTAATCGGTTACATCAAGCATCGAAAGGTCATCATTCTGGTTGATATTGGAAGCACCCATAATTTTATTCATCGCCACATTGCCCAAAAAACTCATTGCTACATCCATGTCGTCAACAATTTCCAAATCATGATTGCTAATGGTGGTTCCATGAAATGTGGAGGGCGCTGTGAAAATGTGCATCTCTAAATCGGTTACTACCACCTAAAATCCCATATGTTTGCTATCGACATGGGTGGTTGTGACATTGTGTTGGGTGCAGACTGGCTAAGGACTTTGGGTCCCATTATCATGGATTTTAAGGAATTAACCATGCAATTTTCCCAGGAAGGCCACCAATATAAATTCCAAGGCATCACTACTAATTCACCTGAGGTCATTAGTTCCCATCGCATGGAAAAGCTGCTCAAAAAAGGTCATTCTAGTGTCATTTCCCAACTCCATGCCATACAAGCAACTAAGACACCCCCGGTGCCGCAAGACCTCCAAGCCCTCCTTTCTAAACATCAAATGGTATTTTCCACTCTCGAAGGACTCCCTCCTTCCTGCAGTGTTCATGATCATTCCATTCCCCTTGTACCCGGAAGCCTTCCTTCCAATATCCGTCCGTATTGCCACCCCTTTTCACAAAAAAATGAAATTGAGAAAATGGTCCAGGAACTCCTTAAGGAAGGTGTTATCCTCCCTAGTACGAGCCCTTACTCTTCTCCTGTAGTCATGGTCCTAAAGAAATAAGGTTCTTGGAGAATGTGTCCTGACTTACGTGCCCTAAACAAACTAACCATTAAAGTCAAATTTCCCATTCCTTTCACTGATGACCTCTTGGATGAATTGAGTGGTGAAAAAATATTTACTAAACTTGATCTGCACTTGGGCTATCACCAGATACGTATGAAAGAGGCATACATTCCCATGATGGCCTTTCGAACTCATGAGGGCCACTATGAGTTTTTGGTCATTCCCTTTGGCTTGTGTAATGCCCCCTCCACCTTCCAAAGCCTCATGAATCATGTCTTCCATCCCTTTCTCTGTCATTTTGTCTTAGTTTTCTTTGATGATATCCTCATCT
>SNQJ01S0018819.1:0-30911 GCA_010110895.2 Picea sitchensis | reverse complement strand
TAAAGGGGTTTGCACAAAAGAAAGGTATAGATTTTGATGAAATATTTTCTCCTATTGTTAAAATGACTTCAATTAGGACTATTTTAAGTCATGTGGTAGTAGAAGATTTGCATCTTGAACAATTATATGTAAAAACAACCTTTTTCCATAGGGATTTGGAGGAAGAGATTTATATGCAGCAGCCACAGGGGTATGAGGTCAAAGGGAAGGAGAATTTGGTATGCAGGTTGAAGAAGAGATTGTATGGCCTAAATCAAGATCCAAGGTAGTGGTATTTGAAGTTTGACAGACTTATGACAGAACAGGGTTATAGTAGATGTCATTCTGATCATTGTGTTTATTTTAAAAGGCTATAAAATGGAATCTATATTATCTTGCTATTGTATGTATATGACATGCTTTTTGCGGGGCCTAATATGAAGGATATAAATATTCTCAAGAACAAATTAGCCAATTCATTTGCAATGAAGGATTTGGGTGCTGTAAAGAAAATCCTTGGCATGAGAATAACAAGAGACAGAAAAAATCGCAAATTGACATTGTCTCATGGTGATTACATAGAGAAGGTGTTGGAGAGGTTTAGAATGCAGAATGAAAAACCAGTTAATACACCTTTGGCCAACCATTTCAAATTAACTAAGGAAATGTGTCCCAAGACATAGGAAGAGATAGAATACATGTCTAGGGTCCCTTATTCATCAGCAGTTGGTAGCTTGATGTATGCAATGGTTTTCACAAGACCAACTATTTCACATGAAATGGGAGTTGTGAGAAGGTATATGAACAATCCAGGTAAAGAACATTGGGAGGAAGTAAATTGGATTCTCGGGTATTTGAGAGGTACTGCTGCTCATGCACTATTTTTTGGAGGTTCAAACACTTTTCTACAGGGATATGTTGATTTAGATATGGCAAGTGATAAAGACAGCAAGAGGAGCACCACGGGGTATGTTTTTACTATAGGTGGAACAACAGTAAGTTGGATTTCAAAACTACAAAAGGTTGTTTCACTTTCAACAATAGAGGCAGAGTATGTTGTTGCTACAGAGGCTAGTAAAGAGATGATTTGGTTACAAAGGTTTATGGAGGAATTGGGAAAGAAGCAGGAGAATAATAGGTTGTATTGTGACAGTGAGAGTGAAATTCATCTTGCAAAAAAATCAAACTTCCATTTGAAGACTAAGAATATACAGTTGAGGTACCACCTCATATGATCTGCCTTGGAAAATGGACATTTGAAGTTGGAAAAGATACACACTAACCAGAATCCTGCAGACATGTTAACAAAGGGAGTAACCAGACAAAAACTGAGTTCCTTCTCAGTTTCAGTTGGTCTTCAAGAAAGAAGATGAAATTGAGAAATTTTACAGGTCCAAGAAGGTTTAGAGTCCAGCATATACAGTAGCGGTGGAGTTGTTGAGATCAGTCTCCAAGTGGGAGATTGTTGGTTGTGGAGCTTGATTATCTTCCTGATTTAGAGGTCCTTGCTTTCAACCATGTCTATAACCCATGAAGACTTTACACCCCAAAAGTATGTACACTCTTCCACATGGGGGAGTGAAGAGGGGGGCTACCCCCTCTGCGTAGTCCGAAGGGGCTATCCGCCCGGCTGGGGGGTTTGGGGGCAAAGCCCCCAAAGGAAAAATTGCCTTGTAAATGTATATTGTAATTTCATTGTAAATCTGGACCATTCATTATAAGGTCACAGATCTAATGGTAGAAATTATGTTAGGTTTTTTTTCCCTAGAAGGAAACCCTCTGTTATGAGGGAAATGTATTGTGGCTATGCATTATGGCAAGTATTGTATTATGAGAGAGGACATTGTGAGAGAAATAAGAGGAAGTTACATCGAGTTTTGATGTAGGTTGTATCCCTTCATTTGTTGGATAATAATAAAGGAATTACCTAGCAATTTCTTTGGTGGACGTAACCCACATTGGGTGAACCACGTAAATCTGTGTCTCTATTGTATTGTGTATCTTATGTGTTTTGTTTCCACATTTGTTTTATTTTATTTCTCTGCGGTCCTGTTTTTCTAACAATATGGATGTCAGTGGCCTCCCACGTATTCCAACTGGCTCATTTTGGCAGTTTTCCAGTTTGGAAAATTGTTTTATAGTTCTTGGGTCCCTGACTTGCAGGGTCATTTTGAGGCCCTAAAAAACATTTTTAAGGCTCACCACAACCAAAATGAATACAACTCGCCACAAGAAAAATGTGTATTCCTCATATAGACCTTTCAAACATGTTATCGTGTGCCTAAAAAGGAGATTGTATGATAAAGTTATGACCCCAAGAAGTTGATGTACTAACTTACCCAAATGGGGCCCACATGACTTTTGGCACTTCATCCCCTACGGTTAGGTTTTTGGATGTCTAGAGTTTTTCACATTCCTATTTATTGTAAAAATTACTTGATATCCTCATTGTAACCATATTCTTGTGAATGAGCATAGTCGCACATCTCTTCTCAGAGATAAGTTGCCACCATTCTAGCAAGATTGTTTTCCACTGCATTTTATAGTTTTAGCTTATTTCCTTATTGAATAGAAACTAGTTTTACTGTATATCTGTTATTTTGTGTTAAGCATATTTTGATAATAATGTGTATTCATTTTCATTTTTCTCATAAAATTCGGATCAGTCTAGCTCCTAATTCAATGGGTAAGGGTGATAACAATAACAAAACTCGGTTATGGCATAGATGATGGAAGAAATAGAAAACATGAAGGTAGGGTACAGGCTCACGCAAGTACATATGCATGCAAGTTATAGAGGTTGACCATGGAGAAGGTTCAAATATGGAGAGTATGGTTAAGTGTGTGGATGTTATGTGTCTGAGTGCATGAGTGTGTGAGGAAGGATGGCAATAATGTCAAGAGAACCCCCCACAATGACTCATTTCCAACACAAATCTACATGTCCCAAATCGGACACCTGTCCTCATGACGTTGCATGAGCTACACTTCTCATTCGTTCCCCCTTCCCACAGGAACTTAGGATAACATGAGTTATTTTTCTAGACTTAGTATTTTATGAAAATATATTATAATATTCCCTTGGGGTTAAGCCCTCATGCTTTGCCATTTTTCCTAGACTCTTACCCCTTCCCTTTACCCACCTAGTGGAGCTTAGTCCCCCATAACACTTTATCCATGGTCGATCTACATGCAATGATGTGTTTTATATTAATGATATGCATAATTACATATACAAAATAGGGTCACGGGACTTTAGCATCACATAATCCACCTAGATTATAATCACTTGGCTCACCAACTTACAAAACATGATCACAATTCAGCAGGGGCTCAACCTTTGGGTATTACAATCCCCTCCCTTTATTTATGCATTGTCCTCAGTGCATCATATTTACATACCTCAAAAAGATTTTCAAAGTATTCAAAAATATGTGGGTATTCTTCCCGCATTGCATCTTTGTGCTCCCAATTTGCGTCCTCAGGGTTGTATCAGGTCCATTGGACCTTTAAAATCTCTATGGCTTGATTCCAGAGCTGTTTTATTTTCTGGTCCAAAATACGTATCGGATGCACTTGGAAAGTGCCTTCTTACTCCACCTGAATCACATTCCAATCAATGACATTATTAGCATCTGGTATATATTTCTTAAGTAATGATACATGGAATACATTATGAATAGACATAGATGTAGGCAGTGAAATCATATAAGCTACTGGTCCAATCCTCTCTGGTATTTCAAATGGCTCATAGTAACGAGTTGTCAACTTGGAATAGTTTTCCAACTTCAGGGAACTTCTGTTGGCATTCACTTTCAAGAATACATGATCACCCACTTTAAACTCCTTGTGAGTTCTTTCATTCTCAACATATTTTTTCTTCTTGTCTTGGGCAACTTTTAAATTCCTTTTTATCTTCAACATTTACTCTTCCATTTCCCCGAGCAACGCTGGCCCAACTACTACTCTATCTGTTGGGTTGTCCTAGCTTGGTGGTGTGTTGCACTTTCTTCCATAAAGTGTCTCAAATGGGCTCATCTTTAGTGATTCTTGGTGCCCATTATTGTAAGAAAATTCTACCAAGTGTAGATAGTCTTCCCATTTAGATGGTTTTTTCATCACATACATCCTTAACATATCCTCTATCACTTGGTTCACCCTTTTTGTTTTCCCATCAAACTATGGATGAAAAGCTATGTTGGATTTCATATTTGTTCTGAACCCTTTGAATAATCCCCTCCACAACCTTGAGGTAAACTTTGGGTCTCTATTAAACACAATTGTCTTGGGTATGCCATGGAAAAGTGCTAATTCCTTCATACAAATATCAACAACATTGGTTTCCTTGTGAGTAATCTTCATTGGAATCAAATGGGCATCTTTAGTAAGCTTGTCCACCACCACTATGATAGAATCATCTTGCTTTCTTTTTCTGGGTAATTTGGTGATGAAATCCATTGTCACCACTTCCCACTTCCACTCAGGAATGGGCAATGGCTACAACAACCATATGGGTTCCTATGCACAGCCTTGACCTTTTGACACTCCAAACATTTAGCAATGTACTCAGTGATTTATTTCTTCATGCCTGGCCAATAGTATTGGCTTTTGACTTTTGCAATTATTTTCTGATATCTGAGGTGTCCAGCATGAGGTGCATTATGCATCTCTTTCAAGATCGTACTCCTCAATTCATGAGAATTGGGTACATAAATTATGTTCCTGTATAGGATAATTTCATCATTTCCCCATTTATAATATTCAACCTTCTATTTCATTTTACCTTGATGTAGCTTTGTTACCAACTCCATGTATTGTAAATCTTCTTTTGAAACCTAAAAAATTCTTCCTTTAAGATCAGTTTGATGCATGCTAATGGTTGTAGCATGCAGTTCATGCAATCTCCTGCTAAGTGCATCATCCACTTTGTTCTCTGTTTCTTTGATGTGCTTGATATCCAAGTCATACTCACAGAGGAATTATAACCACCTTCTCTACCTGAAATTTAAAGTTCATTGATCAAACAAATATTTAACAGCATTATGGTCTATCCTTAGCTCAAATATTTTTCCCATAAGGTAGTGCCTCCACTTCTTCAAGGCACAGACTATGGCTTCCAACTCCAAATCATGAGTGGCATAGATCCTTTCATGCTCTTTCAATTTTTTGTATTCAAAACATATCACAAATCCATTCTGACTAAGGACTCCACCAAGTCCTTCTTTTCATACATATATGCAAACCACAAAATTGTCATTCTGATCTGCAATTATCAGAATTGGTGCACTGGTTAAAAATTGCTTCAAATGTTGGAAGCTCTTTTCACATTCTGTTGTCCATTGAAACTTCACCCCCTTCCTTTGCAAGGAATTAATCGGGTGAGAAATCCTTCAAAACCCTACAATGAATATTTTGTAGTATCCTACTAGACCCATGAAGGATATGACTTATGTCACATTCTTAGATGTTATCCACCCTTTTATAGCTTCAATCTTTTCAAGTCCCACTGCTATCCCTTCTTCAGATATTATATGCCCCAAATAGTGAATTTGGTTCTGATAGGATGAGCACTTGCTCAATTTGGAATACAACTGGTGCTCTCTTAACACTTGTAACACCATCCTCAAGTGATGCTCATGTTCTTATTTTGACTTGGAAAATACAAGGATGTCATCCAAAAAGACAATGACAAACTTGTCTAAATATTCTTGGAAAACACCATTCATTAAGAACATGAAAATAGCTGGCACATTTGATATCCCAAATGGCACCACCATCAATTTGTAATGACCATACCTTGTCTTGAAGGTAGTATTGCTGATGTGTTCATGCCTGATCCTTACTTGATGGTAACCAGATCTGAGATCAATCTTCAAAAATATTTTTTTCTCCCTCAATTGATCGAAGGGGTCATCTATCCTTGGCAATGGGTATTTGTTCTTTACAGTTTCTTTGTTTAACTATCTGAAATCAATACATAGCCTCAAAGTCCCATTCTTCTTCTTCATGAAAAAAAATAGGGCACCCCAAGGTGACACACTTGGGCATATATACCCCTTCCTTAGAAGTTATTCAAGCTGCATTTGCAGTTCCTTCAGCTCTGGAGCACTCATTCGGTAGGGAGTCTTCGATACTAGAGTTTCTCTAGGAATTAAGTTTATAGATAAATCAACATCTCTTTTAGGAGGTAATCTCGATGTTTCCTTGAAAAAATCCTCAAAATATTTTAAGAATGCATGGTCCTGAAGATTTGACACCTTATCCTTGGATGCTTCCTCGATATCAGCTACAAATATTTGGAATCCCTTCCTGTATAGCTTCTTCAACTGCATTTTTGAGATCTCTCAGACAATAACTTCCCTAGAAATTCCTTGGATTGTTCTTGGTTTCCCTTCCTCTTTCAGGTAAGTAAATGCCTTGTTGTGGCAGTCTAAGACGACATGGTGTTGGTCCAACCAAACCACACCAATTAGATGGTCATATGAACCCAAGGGAAGGATGTTCAAGTCTTCCTTGGTACTCAACCCATTCATGTCCACTAGACATGCTTTAATTATCTCAACAACTTTTCTCTTGAATCTTGTAGCTACCTACACCAGCTAAGATTTTCCATGCTTGCTTCTTGTAAATTGCAATCTTTCCACTATGTTAAGATCTATATAGCTATGAATAGCTCTTGAATATATTAAATTAGTAAAGGAATGGTTAATGATCATACTTTCTACTTTAATCATATGTGATTGAAACTCTGCTTGCTTGTTGTCCAGGGTTGCATAGATCCTTGGAACACTTCTGCCCATGTCCTCCACTATTTCTACTTGTTGTACATCGTGGAAAGATCTCACTTTGTAACTTATGTGTGGAAAATATCTATACATATGATCTCCTTTAAACCCCAACATTGAATGGACATATTCCTTGTCCTTTTCCCACCTGTCCTTGTCACTTTGGTCTCTCTAAGGGTTTGTTGTTCCTGAGAACTGTTTCTAAAGAAGGGTGGCATGTTCCCCTTCTTCCTCTTCTCCATATTGAATTTATTCTTGTCTTCCCAATCTCTTTGTAAAGTAGGCCTTCCCTTACGTTGATCGTATAAGCACTTAACTCACCTTATGGTTTCCTCCAAGGTTTTAGGATCATCATACTGAATTTTTTCACTGATGAAAGACGGCAACCCACTCAAATATCTCTAGATATTAACTATCTCATCTTTGATGAAGGATACATACTTCAAAAGTTCAAAAATATCCTTTCATACTCATCAATGTTCATGCTTCCCATCTTGATATTGAAGAACTCTTTCATATTTTTTTCATAATATCTCTTTCCTCGTTCCAAGTCATATTTTTCTCTCTGATGTGTTGCACTTGCACAATCTGATCCCACCACATGGATTCCTTTAATTTCATCTGATAAATAACAATTCTTCCTTTTGCATGATAAGAATAGTTATGCAATGGGATGTACTTCCTCATGCATAGCATCCATGTCTCAACATCTTCATCCTTCTTGTGTTCACCATCAAAAGAAGGAGGTTTGATTTTGTTAATTTCTCCTTTCAATTCATCCACCCCAGACCTCTTATGCTTCCTTGAAAGGGATGGAATTGAGCTTCTATGTGCTATCCTTTTGTATTTCTTTTGAGAGTTATGGTGATGTCCACTACCACTCCTTGATCTTCATTTTTCCTCAAGGGTCTTGTGGCTTCCTGATTTGTTGGAGCCATTCTCCTTATCCTACTTCTTTTCAATTATGTCCAAGATCTGTATTAACTTCATGTTGAATTCTTCATGTTTCTCCTTGGATTTCATAAGACTTTAATTATCAACCTTGTGACTTTGGACATCTTTCTGCAAATTTCTAGTGGTTTCTGTCATATAAGTTTTCATCATTTTCTTCTCCATGTACATTGGAGTTTGTTCCTTCCATACACAAATGGACATCCATTCCTATGATCTCAGATTCTTGACTACAAGCCTCTTGTGCATCATCCATCTCTCTTCACTTTGTGATAACTCTTCTCTATTTTGGCAGCTGTTAATTCTACAAAAATGTGTAGCCAACAGAACTTTGTTAGGCTAATTGTTCTCAATAATTTCATGAAAACACGACCATTCTGATTCATTAATATATCATAATTTTTTTATGTTGATTTCCTAAGAGATTGAATATTTAGTCCTAATGTATGGGTGAAAAATTATCTTCTTCTATCCAAGACCTTTCTAATGCCTGCTTCCATGCTCAATTATGAGTTTTGAGTAGGAAGTTATGGATACTTGAACAATTTGTCTTTTCAGTGATGCAATCCCTGAACATGGATTCTTCCATCTCAAAGAGGAATTGGCCCTTGGATCTTTGATGGATCCTCTATTCATTTTTACAGGCCTTATTTACTTTGTTAGGTGTATATCTGTACAAATAAAAAACCCTACGGGCTCCTTCTTTCAACTCTTTTTTTTGTTCTCAAAAACAATTTTCGTTCACCAACCATTTTTCTTCAGCCCCCGAATTCATGTGACCACGGGATGTGACCAAGTGTTGTATGTAAGGAACTTATTGTATGCTTTGAGCCTCTGGGGATTCATAACTTCGAGCTTCAAAGGTTTTCCTTTCACCTCACATCATTTCCTCTGAACGCCAAAGTTGTGAATCTTTCGAAAAACTACCTCTTCGGAGCTTCGGAGCTCCGACACTTTGGAGCTTTAGGCTTCAAAATATCTTCCTTATTCACAATCCATTTCCTCTGAATGACGAATTTATAGAAACCTGAGGACTCACAGATCGATGGTCCTCCTTCTTTGTTTAGATCTATGGTCAATATGAGCTCTAGGACTCTAGGCTTCGGGAGTTCTGAGGCTCCATATTGTACTCCCTCCCAAATTACTAAATTGGAGAACTCCATGAAGGACTCAGATGTATGGTCGACATTCACCTATCGACAGAATACCGAGATTGACTCCATCTTCAGCCTTTTTATACCTTAACACTTTACAACAAAATAATTTCGAATCGTTGAACCGACAACCCCCTAAGATTTCAAGAATCAACAGTCCACTCTCATGGATGAGATCTATGGTGTATAGGAGCTCTGGGACTCCAAGATTCGATGGATTTCCCATTACAACTTAAATTTTCTCTTGAGCATCAAACTGGTGAACCAACAGAGTCTAGTCATCAACCATGCACTAAAGGGATGTTATGTGGAAGAAAAATAGGGAGTGGACATGTGGTCATATCTTATTGGTGACACCTATCCTATTCCAATTGGCCCAATCAGTGTTTTAAAATCTTGAAAAAAGATGACATGTGGCACGCATCCCATGTGGCATGCATCCCATGCATCCACGTCACCCTAGGTGACTTCAATAGGTTTCATCACCTCTGTGAATTCTTGACTTCAGAGTTTTAGGCTTCGGGCTTTAGGAGTTTTCTCTATAACATCCCTCAAAACTTATGAATATCAAACTCCTGAACAATTCCATGTCACTTTTGGTGATGTCATCAAGCTATATCATTCATGCACTCTAGTAATTCAACACTCCAGAGCTTCGAGCTTCGAAGAATTTTACAATTTCTTCCAATAGTTTCTTCCCGAACACCGAATTCCCTAATTTCATCACCTTCTGGGGTCCATGTAGTAGAAATTTCATTAATCAAGGTGGTGACACATGGCCCCACCGTTGAGTGACACATGTCAAATCCCAATCAGTACTAATGGCCTGTCAAAAGTACAAAAAAAAGTGGCATGTGGTAAACTTAGGGTAGGTCCACGTCACCCTCAGTGATGTCATCATGCCACATCATATCCAATGCTTCAGGACTTCTGCACTTTGGGCTTCGGGAGATCCCACTCCAGCACACACTGTAACTCCTGAATGACAAACTTCCAAATAGATACACATCACTCTGATGCTCTGGGACTTAGAAGCTTCAGGTCTTCATATGATTTCTCTATTGAACACAGCACAACACCTGGACTATTGAATTTCAAACATTGCTTAATTTGCAGACACATGTCCCTAGAAATGAACGGTCTGGATTGGTTCCACACTTCAATACTTCGTTAGTTTTCTCACTATTTCTACTTTAAAATGGGTGGAGGGGCGAATTATGAAGGACTTCCGTACTTAACCTCCATGCACCTTCTCTGGATCCAACGGTTGTGAGGGGCTTGTTCCTTCTTGAACAAATCCAACAGTCCAAATTTATATTTTGTGGTTCCAAACCCATGGTTACCATGGTCTCATTTCTTTGTTGATTTTCTTGAACTGCTATACCTCCTATGTTTTCCACCACCACCCATGAGCTCTCTCAGCGCCCCTTTGGTACTCTGTACATCAAATCCCTATGGAATTTTGACTCCAATTCCACATTCGTGGCCCATCCAGGTTCAATGTCAAAACCATGGGCTATGATACCAATTTGTAACATAGCTAGGCTACCAAGCCGAGGCATAATACTTCAAAGAAACTGCTATGTTCAAGCTCTGATATAAAATTCTAGTGTCCCCATACATTCCAGGGTTGGGCATGCCACCTTACATAAAGACTCACTTTCATTTGTCGAAAATACCATACTTAGTAACTTGAAAACAACATCTACTTTCTGCTGACATACATTTATAATTTAAATTTCAACAGACATAACATTCTTCTATAACACAGATTTATGAAGAATTAACAACAAAACATACATGCAGCCAAGACATGAAATTATTATAAATATCAAGGCATGTATAGGATACATGACATAAGAATTAACATAGAAATGGTACTTATACTTTTATGAAGGTCACCAACTGCATGCAGACCTTCCACGAACCCCCCATCCTTAAACCACGTTGCTCATCACTCTCAGCAATGGGTCACCCCCGAGCTAGGACTAAACTCCACCGGGGAAAATAGATTCCTAAGATAGGCTGAGAATACATGAAGTCGCATGCCACAACAGGAAGGATTCCCTCCTAGGAACTAACTTATGCACATAGCTCACAGCCTCTCATTCCCCTCATGACTGTCCCACCCCAGGAGGTATACACCCTCACTATCCAATAGTTTATCGGCTACTCCACTTCCCTTCCAAGGATACAACAACATGATAGACAAGAATTCTTAGAGCTCTATAGATGTTGTTGGTCTCCCTCTAGGATAATTCACTTCCCCAACAATAACTATCACCGCAAGAGAGTTTCTCATAGGCCTAACAACCTACTTCTTCAATCCACAGGTCTGACAAATTGCTTCTTCTATCAATCTCCTAAGTCAATGAGTAAGGGAGATAGTAGAAACAGAACTTGGTTATGGAACAGATGATGGAAACAATAGAAAATGTTAAGCCAAGGTATGAACTCATGCAAGTTACAGAGGTCGACCATGGAGGAGTTTCAACGATGGAGAGTATGGTTCAGTGCATGGATGCTCCATGTATGAGTGTGTGAGTGAGTGAGGAAGGACGGAAATAATGCCAAGCAAACCCCTCACAACAACTCATTTCCCACATAAGTCTGCATATCCCAAATCAGACACTTGTCCTCATGAAGTTGCATGATCTCCACTTATCATTCGTTCCCCCTTCCCAGAAGAACTAAGGATAACATGAGTTATTTATCTAGCCTTATTCTTTTAGGAAAATATATTATAATATTCCCTTAGGGTTAATCCCTCATGCTTATCCCTTTTTCCTAGCCTCCTAGCCCCTTCTCCTTACCCACCTAGTGGAGCTTAGTCCACCATAACTCTTTCTTCTTGGTTGGTATACACATAGATATGTATTTTATATTAGTGATATTCATAATTACATATACAAAAATAGGCTGACTGGCCTTTAGCATTACATAATCCACCTAGCTTATAATCACTTGGCTCACCAGCCTACAAAACATATTTACAATTTAGTAGGGGCTTGGCCTTGGGGTATTACATATCTTCTTTAACATTCATTAACAATTGCATGTAATAGGATCATTGAAAGATAAAAAATCACAGAAAACAAGATATATCCTGGGAAACCCTTGTGGGGGAGAAAACCCAACAACCAATTCTTTAGTATAGTTCCCTTCAACTAGTACAATGTCATGTTATAGGTCTCTACAAATAGACCAAGACCAAGCTACCAAAGACCAAGAAACCAAGACCTGTTGCGCTAGAGCTTCATTTCTATGCTCCAAATACACAAGAGAATGTGAGTTGTTTGTGTGTACAAATGAGAGGAACTTGACCTCTATTTATACATGTAATTGACTCCTGAAAAGAGGTAACCCTAAGAGGGACTGCTCTGAATTTTACAATAAGGATAACAATAAAATAACAATTTCTTTTAAGCCAATTTATACAATAAGATTACAATAACATTCTTTAGTTTTGACCAATACAAATATAGGATAATATATTTTGTAGTAGTTACATCAAAATATCAACACTCCCTCTTAACTAGGAAGGTATTATTTGTTTCCACACGAGATCATGACCATTGACTGTTGAACATATGAATATATACATCATCGGATATCCATCGTAAAACATAACTTCAAGTCTAATGAGTCCAAGGCATGTGTGTAGCTCTCAAATAGCTTCAATATGTAACCATGACATCCACTACCCCACAATGCATATGTACGTCATCATATGCACCCATGTGACTTATTGGTCAAAGAATCCAAGGCATGTGGGTAGATCTTAAATAGCTACAACATGTCTCTGGGACATCCACTACCCCACAATGCATCTATACCTTGTCACTCGCTCTGAAGAGGGACCATGCCAATATTATCCTATAAGTGATCAAACTTCATCCTTGAAAGTGTCTTAGTCAACACATCCACAACTTGCTCCTCGATAGTCATGTACTAAAGCCTTTTTTGTACCCTCTACACCATATCCCTGATATACTGATATTTAACATCGATATGATTCAACCTGTAATGGAACACCATATTCATTGACAACTTCATGCAACTATGGTTGTCACACCAAATGCATGTCACCTCCA
Organism: Picea sitchensis; assembly: GCA_010110895.2. Classification (NCBI taxonomy): domain Eukaryota; kingdom Viridiplantae; phylum Streptophyta; class Pinopsida; order Pinales; family Pinaceae; genus Picea; species Picea sitchensis. Next base: position 17,948 of record SNQJ01S0018819.1, on the reverse strand, counting down.
GTTGGAGACCAAATAACCCAGATAAGAGATTTCAAAGACACACTGCTTCTCTACATGTTTCACATGCTCCCACATATTCAACCTCATCCATACTGAGTGCTACACATGACTTCTTCCTACTGCTCCACGAAACCGTACTGGATCCTAGAATGAAGCAACATGTCAAGGTACTCTTCCAATTAGGAATAATTTCGTCCCAATATGAATCCAAATATCCATATAACCCGAACTCATGGTTTTTCACATACCTGAGACCATAATATAATGTACCCTTAAGGTACCTCATCACATGTTTTGTTGCAACCAAATGAACTCACCTGGGATGCTCCATATACTAAATCAGGGTTTTCACATCAAAACATATATCGGGTCTCGTGTTCGTGAAGTACATCAACAAAACCACCATTTTCCTATATAAATTAACATCCACAATCCATGAAGTTATATCCTACAACAAATTCATATTTGATACCATAGGTGTAGCCATTTCCTTGCAATCCAATATCCCAAACCTCTTCAATATTTCCACTGCATACTTCCCTTGATTTAGAAAGATCTCATCCTGTCTCTGCCATACCTTGAGACCCAAAAAGTAATGCATCATCCTGAGATCTTTCATCTCAAACTCAGCAACCGGGTTTCTCTTACACTCTGAGATGAGCTTCTCCACACCTGTTAGAAATAGGTCATCCACATACAGAGGTAGTATTACCGAACCATCATCCACAACCTTAAAGTAAAGGTTAGGATATGCACTGCTCTTTGTAAATCCTAAGCTCATCACAAAATTGTTGATCCTGCCATACCATGCTATGGGTGCCTATTTTAATCCATATAAATCCTTCTTCAATACACACACATGTGTCTCCTTGTCATGTACCTTGAACCCTTGTGGTTATTCCACATATACTTCCTCTTTTATTTCACCATTCAATAAGGTTGTCTTCACATCCATCTGATGCACCTTCAATTTCATTACTATGGCCAACGAATGTATAATATTGATCGAGGTATATCTCACCATGGGAGAAAATGTCTCCTCATAGTCAATTCCCTCCTTCTCAGAGAATCCTTGAGCCACAAATCTAGCCTTATATTTTTCAATACTTCCATCAACTGCATGTTTCATCTTGTAGATCCATTTTGAACTTACTATTGATTTCTCCTTCAGTTTTGGGACCACATACCATACATCATCCTTTACTATGGACTGGTATTCCTTCCCCATGGCATCTTTCCATACCCTCTTTTCTGCATCCTCTTCATAAATGGATGGTTTTGCATCCAGGATATCACACAAACATGCCACATAGCTGAAATAGAGTTTTGGCTTCTTACTTTCCTTGAGATAATTTTCTAGGGCACCATATCTTTCTGCAGCTTTGATGAGATCATGTGCACAATATGGTATTCTCTTACGAGAAGGCATCTCTATTGGCCTTTGAGATTCTTCCATGTAATTATCCTCATGAATGAATTCCTCTAGTTCAACTGCTTCTGCCTTTGGAACTCTAGTAACTTCATTCTCTTCCTCATGAGCCTCTTTTTCACAGTCCTGTTTTGATTTGCTGAAAGATGCACTCTCATCAAAGGTGACATCTCGACTAATATAAACTTTCCGATGAATGGGAATATATATCCTGTATGCCTTCGATGTGTCACTGTAACCAACAAATATTCCATTCTTTTCGGATGGATCCAATTTTGTGATATTTTCCTTGGGGACATGCACAAATATAGGGCAACCAAATATCCTTAGATGGGTGACTTACAATGTTTCTCCTGAAAACATCTCCTCTGGTGTCTTGTTTTCAAGTACTTTATGGGGAATTTTGTTTTGCATGTACACTGTAGTATTTGTCTCTTCTTCCCACAAATTCATAGGTAGATCTTGATCATGGATCATAACCTTCAATGCTTCCATGATCATCTGATTCTTTATTTCTTCTAATCCATTCTTCTAAGGATTGTAGGGAGTAGAAATATCCCTCTTAATCCCATATTCCTTGCAATATTATTTTAATTCCTCTGAAGCGAATTCTCCTCCATTATCTTATCGCAAGGTCTTTATCTTCCGCTCTGTCAGGTTTTCTACTAGTTCCTTAAATTCTTTGAATTTACCAAACATTTCATTATTTTCCTTCAACAAATAGATCCAAGTTTTATGTCAGTAATAATCAATTAAAGAAACATAATATACATACCCTCTTAGTGAATTTGCTGACATCGCTCCACACACAACTAAGTGCATGATGTCCAATATTGTTTTGGATCTTCTATCATTGCTGGGAAAGGAGTGCTTCACATTCTTTCCTTGTGAATAACCTTTGCACATGTCGTCTGGTTTTTCTTGGATCTTTGGTAGTCCCAACACCATATTTATCACACTCGGTAGGTCCTTGTAATGTAGGTGAGAAAATATCCTATGCCAAAATTCATTGGAATTCACAATGTTGTGAATTAATGTTGAATCTGATCGCCCTTTCAATTTGTAGAGTCATCACTATTGAACTCCAATCACCACAACATCATCAAAAGTCTTCCTTCTAGGGCACATAATAAATTTTCCATCAACAAATGAAACTCTGTAACCCTTCTCGTCTAATTCTCAAATCGAGAGAAGGTTCTTCTTCAATCTAAGAACATGAGAACTTACTTCATCTTCATTGGATTTCCTAAGTCTAACTTGTAGGAGACTTATCCTACTCCTTTGATCAGATATTGATATTCATCTCCCAATTTCACCTTGTGAGGTGAATCCTTATGAGTAAGGTCAGACAAGGAGTCTTTATAACCTATCATGTGCTTGGAAGCACCACTGTCCACCAGCCAAATGTCACTTCCATGAGTGTTAGTTCCTATAAGGGATGAGATAAGAACATACTCCTAATCACTTGATTCATATTTGTTTGAAACCTTCTTGGGTGGCTCATCATCTTCAGTTGTATGAACATGATTGATTTTACCTCCTTTATTTTCCCTTGGTCTTTGAATGAGGGAACAATTCCTAGAAATGTGTCCCATTTTCTGACAACATAAACATCTGATATTTGGGTTATTTCTTCGACCCTTCTGAAATTTATTGGGTGAGGAGGGTTCTTTATTACTCTTTCCTTTCATGGTGTGGGAGGATAGTGTTTGATCATCACATGTCATCTTCAATTCTCTTTATTCTGTCCTTTCTTCTTCTTAGTTGCAATCTTCCCATAGCCTACTGAACTTGGACAGCTTCCTTCTTGAGCATATCCCTTGAATAAATGCGTCACATGACCTTGGGAGGACATTCAAGGTGGTCATCACCATTTATTATCAATTCACTATATCACCAATGGATTTTATTTGCTCCTTGATATGGTTCACTCTTGAGAAGTAAGAGTGGATGGTTTTTGAATTCTGCATCATCACATTCTTTAACTGAGTTCTCAAGGTCATTATTCAGTTGATGTTGTTTCCTTAAAATAGTTGGGTTAAGGAATCCATAATTTATTTTGGAGTGGATAATGAAAAAATGTGATGAATAAGATGGTCCTTAATGTATTTTGAAATAATCCTCTTTTCTTTGACCATATCCTTCTTGTGTGTTTCTTTACCCTCATCTCCCTCTAGTTATGAAACTTCTTCTTTAGTGAACTTCTCTAAATCATGTTCTTATAGGAGGAGGGATACTATTATGACCCAAGGGGGGAATATATATGGATATATGTATATGATATGACCCCAAGGGGGGGCATATATTGGCCTAAATGTGTGTGTAATGTGTAAATACATATGTAATATGGTTGGCCTAGTGATAAAGGGGCCTCGCGTACAACTATGAATAGCTATATATAAGAAATCATGTATTCATTATTAATATGTGAATTGTGAAGTACAAAAGCTATTTTTTTATTTGGAGGGGGTTACCATATTCTTTAAGGAGTTATTGTGTAACTTATCTATATTGGAGTTGTGCTCCACGTTGACATTTTTTCCATGGTGTGTACTTCTATTATTTTATGATATTTTGATTATTGGTTCATAACATAATGTCAATGTGGAGAACAACTCCAATATATATAGGTTACACAATAACACCTTAAAGAATAGGGGATCCCCCTCCAAATAACCAAATTCCTTTCATACTTCACAATTCACATGTCAATAATGAATACATGATCTCTTATATATAGCTATTCACACTTGAACATGGGGCCCATTTATCATTAGGCCGACCCTATTACATATGTATTTACACATTATATTTACATTTAGGCCCATATATGCCCCCCCTTGGGGTCATATCATATACATTTATCCATATATATTCCCCCTTTGGGTCATAATAGTATCCCTCCTCCTATAAGAACATGCTTTAGAGAAGTTCACTAAAGAAGAAGTTTCGTAACTAGAGGGAGATGAAGCTAAAGAAACACACAAGAAGGATATGGTCAAAGAAAAGAGGATTATTTCAAAATACATTAAGTACCATCTTATTCGTCACATTTGTTCATTATCGACTCCAAAATAAATTATGGATTCCTTAACCCAACTATTTTAAGGAAACAACATCAACTGAATAATGACCTTGAGAACTCAGTTAAAGAACGTGATGATGCAGAATTCAAAAACCATCCACTCTTACTTCTCAAGAGTGAACCATATCAAGGAGAAGATAAAATCCATTGGTGATATAGTGAATGGATAATAAATGGTGATGACCACCTTGAATGGCCTCCCAAGGTCATGTGACGCATTTATTCAAGGGATATTCTCAAGAAGGAAGCTTCCCAAGTTCAGTAGGCTATGGGAAGATTGCAACTAAGAAGAAGCAAGAACATAATAAAGAGAATAGAAGATGACATATGATGATCAAACCTATATGCCCAGGTTTATGAGAATACATGCCCATAAACCTATATGAGAATATATGAGATTTAGGCCCATATATGCCCAGGTTTATGAGAATATGACAGGTTTATGACAGAACAAGGTTATAGTAGATGTCATTCTGATCATTGTATTTTTTTTAAAAGGATATAAAATGGAAGCTATATTATCTTGTTATTGTATGTATATGACATGCTTGTTCCAGGGTCTAATATGCAGGATATAAATGTGTTCAATAAGAAATTAGCTAATTCATTTGCAATGAATGATTTGGGTGTTGCAAAGAAAATCCTTGGTATGAGAATAAAAGGAAACAAGAAAAAATCAAAATTGACATTTTCTGAGGGTGAGTACATAGAGAAGGTGTTGGAGAGGTTTATAATGAAGAATGCAAAACTAGTTAGTACACCTTTGGCCAACCACTTCAAATTAAGTAAGGAAATGTGTCCCATGACACATGAGGTGATAGAAGACATGTTCAGGGTCCCTTATTCATCAACAGTTGGAAGCTTGATGTATGCGATGGTTTGCACAAGACCATATATTTCACATGCAGTGGGAGTTGTGAGTAGGTATATGAAAAATACAAGTAAGGAACATTGGGAGGAATTAAAGTGGATTCTCAGGTATTTGAGAGGTATTTCTACTCATGCGCTATGTTTTGAAGGTTCATACATTGTTCTACAGGGATATGTTAATTCATATATGGCAGGTGATAAATATAGTAGGAGGAGCACCACATGGTATGTTTTTACTATAGGCGGAACAACAGTAATTTGGGTTTTGAAACTACAAAAAGTTGTTTCACTTTCAACAAAAGAGGTAGAGTATGTTGCTACTACAGAAGCTAGTAAAGAGATGATTTGGTTACATAGGTTTATGGACGAATCGGCAAAGAAGAAAGAGAATAATAGGTTGTACTGTGACAGTGAGAGTGCCATTCATATTTCAAAGAACTCAGACTTCCATTAGAAGATTAAGCATATACATTTCAAGTACCATTTCATACGATTTGTCTTGGAATATGGACATTTGAAGTTGGAAAAGATACACACTAGCCAAAATCCTGCAAACATGTTAACTAAGGGAGTAACTAGAGAAAAATAGATCTCCTCCTCATTTATATTTGGTCTTAAATTATGAATGTGAAGATGAGAAATTTTCCCGGTCCAAGAAGGATCATTGTCCAACATATAAAACTGCGGTGGAGTTGTTGGGATCAGTCTCCAAGTGGGATATTGTTGGTTGTGGAGCCTGATTATCTTCCTGATTCAGAGGTCTTTGTTTTCATCCGTGTTTTTACCCCATGAATAATTTACACCCTAGAAGAATGTACACTCCTCCATGAGGGGGGAGTGCATAGGGAGGTTACCCGCTTTGCGGGGTCCGGGGGCAAGAGGGCCCCCAACAGGGGTTCAGGGCAAAGCCCTGGAAGGAAAAATTTCCTTGTAAATGTATATTGTAATTTCATATTAAATATTGACCGTTCATTATAAGGTCGCATATATGACGGTAGAAGTTATGTTAGGGTTTTTTTTCCCTAGAAGGTAACCCTATTTTATGAGGGAAATGTATTGCGTCTATGCATCATTATGAATATTGTATTCTGAGAGAGGAGGCTGTGAGAGAAAGAAGAGAAAGTTACAACGGGTGTGATGTAGGTTGTATCCCTTCATTTGTTGGATAATAATAAAGGAAGGACGTGGAAATTTCTCTTGTGGACGTAGCCCACACTGGGTGAACCATGTATATCTGTGTCTCTATCGTATTGTGTATCTTTTGTGTTTTATTTCCACATTTTCTTTATTTTATTTCTCCAGGATCTTGTTGTTATAACACATTTAGCCATATATATGCGCTCCTTGGGTCATAACATATACTATATACCTCCAGGCTCTGAAGTTGTCAGCTCCCTCGAGCTTCTCATCAATATTTTTTCTGGTAGTCATCATGCCCCTAAATTACAAATCTTATATTCTGAAGATCTAATCTAGGGAAAATATATGTTCCACTAGGGCGCACTTGTTGGTGGTGTTGTCTTGTCCGAAAATAACTCCTATCAAGAAAAATGACTCCTTTTGTCTTCTATATCTGTGAACTTTCTTCTATTCAGGAATGCTCTGATACCATGTTATAATTTTAGAAGTTACAGTTATCTTATTTAACATTCATTAACAATTGCATGTAATAGGATCATTGAAAGATAAACAATCACAAAATATAAGACATATATTGGGAAATCCTCGTGTGGGTGAAATCCCAACAATCAATTCTTCAGTATAGATTCCTTCATCCAATACAATGTCACGTTATAGCTCTCCACAAATAGACCAAGACCAAGATACCAAATACCAAGAAGCCAAGACCTCTTATGCTAGACCTTCCCTTCTACACTCCAAATACACAAGAGAAGAAAATTTGTGTGTGTACAAATGAGAGGAACTCAGCCTCCATTTATACACATAATTGACTCTCGAAACGATGCAACCCGAAGAGGGGCTGCTTTGACTTTTACAATAAGGATAACAATAAAATAATAATTTTTTTGAGTTGATTTATACAATAATATTACAATAACCTTCTTGAGGTTTGACCAATACAAATACAGAATAATATCTTTCATAGTTACATCAAAATATCAACAGCTAGAACATATCCCTCCTATGATTACTAGAGACAAAAATATAAATATTTTCTGAAATATTGAGGAAGAAGAAGTTCGAGTTGCAATCTAGAGCCTTGGGCCAGATAAATCCTCTATACTAGATGGATTTCCAATTTCCTTCTACATGAACTTATGAGACCTTACAAAATATGATCTTATAATAATTATTTGATATTGTAATAGGACCCTCTGATTGGGAGGAAATACTAACTCTTCCTTTTTTACCCCGGCTCCTAAAGAATATAACGCCTCTTCCTTTTCCATATTTTAGCCCATCTACCTCTGCAACTCCTGTTATAAAATATTGACCAAAATGATTGATTCTTGACTTAAAATTATCTTTCCCAAGCTTGTTTCTCCCAATCAAGGAGGTTTCATGCACAAAAGACACATAAAAAAAGAAAAAGAAAAAAGGTATGGTTATTAAACTTGATATGCCTAATGCATTTGATTTTGTTTTCCATTCCTTTCTTTTCTAGGTAATGTGAAAATTTGGGTTCATAAATCAAGTTATCAATTGGATAACATCATGCATTGGAGTACTGGCATTTTCTCCTTTTGTAAATGGTCATTTGATAGTATTTTCTCAAGGAAAAAGAGGGTTGCGGAAAGGATATCCTCTCTCCCCATTGCATTTTATAATTATTCCCAACTCCCTCAGTCAAAAAATTGAATATGAATGAGACATTAGAAATATGATGGGACTTCAGATGGCTCGAGGAGTCAATGCTTTGAACCATTCATAGTTCATTGATGACACCCTATTATTTGGTATATCCTCACAACTCATATCCTCTCACTTCAAACTAATTATGGAATCATTAATGGATGCATCAGGCGGAGCTGTGAACTATCACAAATACCAAATCATGGGATATAACACTTGGACACTAGTATTGCAGAACATATCCCATATCTTTAAATTTTCTTATGTTGAAAATTGGTCTTCCCTTATATATTTGGGAATTCCTATATCATTGAAAATAGATAAATCTATTGAATGGAGACACATAATAGAGAAAATCAACACAAAATTCTCTTTGTGGGGCTCCCAATGTGATCTGGATTTAGGAGAATAACGAACTGATTAACATACTAAATACAATAAACATAGAGATATGGAGAAAAACATAGATATCCAGTGAACAATATCTTCTATTGAATAAATGAAATAGGTTGAAACTGTAAAACAACATAACTGAAACAACTTGCTCGAATGGTGGTAGTTATCTTTGAGAAGAGATGTGGCTGCTACACACATCTATCTGAGCAGACTTATTACAATGAGTCTCTAGAGGCATTTTTAATATTACTCATGAATTCCAAAACCCTAAACATCCAAAAACCTAACCCTAGGAGGTGAAACACCGAAATTCATGTGGGCCCCTATGGGTAAGTTGGTAACTCAACTTCCCAAGGTCGTAACTTTTTCATACGACCTCTGTTTTAGGCACATGATAGCCCGTTGGAAAGGTATTTTTGAGAACTACACATTACACTATAAAACTCTAACTCCATCTATAGTTTGACTGTGGCAAGACAAAAAAACACGGTTTAGGGCCCCAAAATGGCCTTGGAAGTACATAAATATGTGTTGACATGAAAACATCCAAAATAAGCCAATTGGATTAGGTGGGAGGCCACTAGTATGCTCTTGGAAGATGTGTAGGGCTTCAGAAAATCCCAAAAGTGTAGAAACCATAATTACAAATAAGTACAGAAGAACGTGTTGAACTAAAAACTATCAAGAGGATCTAGTTGGAATAGGTGGGTGGCCACCAATATCCACCTAGATCAATCCTCCCACCTTAGGAATATGTGGTATCCATTGCATTGAGTTCCCCCATAAGGTGAGGAAAATTATGTTGAATTCTTCCCTGAGTGAGCCACTTTCCTTAGTGTAGGAGTTTCCCTTCCTTAACAACCCAATAAATCTTGATCCTATGATAACGAGTGCCCTTGACCTATGTGTCTACTATATGATTAGTGGATGTCTGTTCCATGCAGTTAGGATTGATATTTGTTGGTGTCAACTATTCTTTGATCTCTGAGGTGTCCAATAATGGTGGAAAATATGGTCGAAGGAGGTCCACATTGAACACTGGGTGCAAGACAAGGAAGGTTGGAGTGTTGAGCTCAAAATCATTTCTACCCATATCCTTGGTGATAGTACAAGTCCCATAGAGAAGTGGGTGGAGCTTCTGATGGGGCCCTATAAGACACTTTTTCTACAAATGTAACCAGACCTTGTCTCACACCTGAAACGGGTGCGCTATCTTGTGTTGATCATGGTGCTACTTGTACTTAGCATTGGATTTCTGCAAAATCGTATGGACATGTTATAAGATGTGTTGAATCTACTCAATGAATCTAGTGGCTTTTTCGGTCTCAGATTGAACATGGGGAGATTTTGTCTGTGTGGTTGCAAGAGGTAGTGCAACATCAATGGGATCCAAGGGTTGGAATCCCATCCCTACTTGAAATGGGCTATGGCCAATGGAGCTATGGAGAGCCTTGTTGTAATTGTATTGAACATAGGGGAGACTCTCATCTCATGTATGTGGGTTCTTAGATTTTTACATGCAAAGGATGTGCACAATCATGTGATTGAATATCTTTGTTTGGTCATCGTTTTTGAGGTGGAGAGTAGTGGATTTGGTGAGCTTGGTGTCGAATAGTTACCAGAGACTTGACCAAAATGTATTGGGGATCTTGTTGTCCCAGTCATGGATGATGGTCTGTGGCATCCCATAATGGACCCACACTCATTCAAAGAAGATATTGGTATTATCTACTGATGTGATGTTATTATTGTAGGCTATGAGGATGGCCATCTTTGAAAACTGATCAATGACCACAAATATACCATCATTTCCTTTCTTGGTGGGTGGAAGGCTAGACATGTAATCCATTGAAATGGATTCCAAAGGCTTATAGAGAGTAGGAAGAGGGGTTTATAAGCCTTGCTTCTTGATGGATGGCTTGGAAATGGAACAGGCAATACAAGATCTAATATGCTTGCTGATGTCCTGTCGAAGTTTTGGGAAATAAATTTTTTTATGTAGACCGACCACAGTTTTCTCCAATCCAAAATGACCTACCATATGACTATAGTGGGCTTCCCAAATTATCTTTTCAATCTCTCTTACAGTGACATAGAGATGGTCCAGATGGCATAGAAATATGTCCTGAATGTGAAAATTGGTGACATTCGCACCTGTACCCAAGAGATGATAGGTGATGGAGAAGTATCGATCCTGATGATAAAGTTGGGGATACTTAGATGCCTCATGTCCATAGGATGGAACACAGTGGTCATTGCAACCAAGTGAGTTCTATTGAGGTATTCATCGACATGATTGGTTCTCCCTGTATTACAATTGATGTTGAGATGGAACTGTTATAGGTAGGTGGACCACCTCTAATCACGGTCTTTCTAGAACTCCCCCTATGTTTGTATGAACTATAGAGGCTTGTGATCGGTGTGGATGATCGTCTCCTTTCACAGAATGTAATGTTTCCATTGAGGACAGGTTTGTACAATGGAATACATTTCCATGTCATAGGTGGGGTATTTTTGAATAATATCTGAGAGTGTCTCACTATAGTATACAAGTGGATGACCCTGCTAAGTGAGAACTATGCCTACAACATAGGAAGATGCATCAAACTCAGTATCAAATAGTTGTTGTAGATCAGGCAAGGAGAGTACTGGAGCTAAGCACAAGAGATGCTTCAGATGAATAAATTCTCGTTGTTGTACCTTCCCCCATGCGAATGTTTCCTTGCCACATCCCTTAGTCACTTGGATGAGGGCCCATGTAATATGGGAGAATCCCAACATGAACCATCAGTAGAAGTTGGCCAATCCCAAGAATATTTGAAGCTCGGTTAGCGTGGTCGGGGCTGGACAGTCATGGATGAATTGGATCTTAGATGGATCAACATGTACCCCATGCTCATCAACAATGTAGCCCAAGTATTATACCATTTTCATGCCAGAGGAGCATTCTTACAAGTTGACATATAGCTTGTGCTATCGCAGAGTGCTCAAAACTTGCTAAATATACCACATGTGCTCCTCCAAAGTTCTAGTGAAGATGAGGATATCATCAAAATATACCACCACAAAAGATTTGGTGAAGGGTCTTAATACATCATCCATCAACCTCATGAAAGTGGTTGGTGCATTTGTTAATCCAAAGGGAATGAACAACCATTTGAAGAGACCTTATTTAGATTTGAATGTTGTCTTCCATACATCATTTGGTTTGATGGGAATCTAGTGGTAGATAGACTTTAGGTCAATCTTACTGAAGAAATTTTCCCTCTTGAGTTAGTCAAGAAGGTCATCATATCTAGGAATTGGGTACTGATTCCTAATTGTGATTTGTTTTAATGCTTTGTAATCAATTCAAAGTCACCAGGTCTCATCCTTATTTTGCACCAATACAATTGGGCTTCCACAAGGGGAGGAGTTGGGTCCGATGTTCCCTTTTTGAAGAATATCTTGTATTTGATGCTTGATTTCATCATTTTCCATCAGTGTGTGATGATAGACTAGTCCATTAGGCAAAGGTGCATCGAGGTTTATATCAATTGGATGCTTGACTTGGAAGTGCATCAGTACCCACATGGGTGAGAAGAAGATGTGTTTGTACTCTTCCATGATCCCATCCACTTTCTTCTACTACAAAGAGAGGCTCTGTGTAGAGGCCATGGATGTGGCGACAACCTTCTTCTTAGTGTGAGAATGGATCACAAAGAAGATGAAATTCCCGGTATGTAAAATTAACTTACTTCATTTCTTAGCAGAGATTAAATAAATAGTGGTAGGTGACGCTACCTCTGGTATCCTGTAAAATTTTCTACCCAAAGTAATAATAACACTGTGGGGTCTAGAAGCATACACAAAATGATGCTTCAACAAATATGGATGTCCTAAAATAACATCACAAACTTCAAGGGGAGAAATATCACACAATATGTTGTCTTTGTAAAGCTTGATGCCTTAGGGCAGATGACATTGTTGGCTAAAATGGAGATATCTTCCTTGGCAAAGCCAACCAATGGTGTAGGGTTGTGGGTGAAGTGTCATCAGTAGGTATAGATTATTGGAAAACTTTGCTGACATCATGTTATTTTGACTTCCTCTATCGACAATGAAATGAATCAGAGCCCCCTTTACTGACATTTGTGAGTGAAAGAAGTATTCCCCTTCCTCTAGTTCTTCTGGTTTGCTTGGCTGGAATTTGGTGGTAGCAACATTGGTACTGGGTTTAGCATCGATAATATGCTTCCCTCCTTTTGGATTTGATTTTCACTGATAATCAACCTCTGACTCAGAATCCTTCATCTCGACCACGAGTAACTTCTTGGAGAGACATTCTTCGGTGTTGTGCCAAGGGATTTTATGGAATTCACACCATTTTATTGTGTCCTTCTTCATCTTCTCATTTCCCTTCTTGTGTTGTGGCTTAGACTATTTTTCATGAGAGTGGCCATATTTGATCTATCCCTTTTTGTGTGGGTTGGGGTTTCCTTTTCCCTGTTTCGGCTATGAGGAGTATGTAGGTCCAAAATCTCACCTCTTCTGCTTAAATTTATTCTCGATCCTGACATCATATCTATAAGCCGTACCTAATGAGGCGATGTCCAAAAAATTCATTTCTATTTTAATGTATCTATGAAAAAAATTATGGTATTTGAGCACCATATGTCGCTCAAAGTATTTGATACTAAATTTGGTGTGTGGGGTATGGAAAAGATTGGTGAAATCTAGTATTGTCTAGTCCCTTTTCTGACGTAGGGTGGTCCATCTAGTTTACTGGTCCTCATAGCTTCCAAAAGGGTAGTATTGTTCTTTAATGGCATCGAGGAAGGAATTTGTTATAGGGGAAACCATAAATATTGTAGATTCCTTTATGGCCCTTTTCTTAGAGTAAGTATCCCACCAGTCCTTAACATGGGGGACGACCTTGAGGAGTGAAAAAGTAATATTTTCCCTATCATAATTTTTTTGGAAAACCAAATGTCCTTTGAGTAGATTCAATCATTTATCGATAACATCTGCATCTATCAGTCCTTCAAATAATGGAATATCAAAATTTACATGTACCTTGAAGGGGTTTGCATGGACTCTTGATGAATATTCTTCTTCTCTGGGTAGCCGTTGAAGGATATGTGAAAAGTTCTCCATCATTTCATTCCTTTTTCGTGCAAGGGATTCCTCGAGCAAAATTTTAAAAGGATCTCCTACTCCATCATCTTTCCTTTCATCCCCCATGGGTTTTTGTCGAGCTCGATGCGACCGATCTTGCAAAGGTTTGATTGGTTCGAGTCCCAACTTCTTGTACCCAGATCTTGCCAGGGACATGTAGGAAGAAAGATAAATGAAGATCAGACCACTATGATACCACTGATATGGATTTAGGAGAGAAAATAATTGATTAACATACTGAATACAATAAACACAAAGATATGGAGAACAACACTTATTTCCAATGAACAATATCTCCTATTAAATAAATGAAATAGGTTGAAACTGTAAAAATCCAGAACTGAAACAACTTGCTTGAATGGTGGTAGCTATCTCTGAGAAGATATTGGCTGCTAGACGCATCCATCTAAGCACAATGATTACAATGAGGTTCCAAAGCCCTTTTTAATATTACTCATGAATGCCAAAACCCTTGACATCCAAAACCCTAACCCTAGGAGATGAAATGCCAAAATTCATGTGGGCCCCTATGGGTAAGTTGGTACCTCAACTTCTCGGGGTCATAAAATTTTCATAAAATCTTCATTTTAGGTGTGTGATATCCCATTGGAAATTTCATTTTCAGAAATAAACATTACACTGTCAAAATATGACTATGTCTACAGTTTGACTATGGTAATCCAAAAAAAAATTGTTTAGGGCCCCAAAATGACCCTGGAAGTACAGAAAGATGTGCTGACATGAAAAATTCCAAAATAATCCAGACGGATTAGGTGGGAGGCCACCAGTATCCTCCTGGAAGATGTGTAGGGATTCATACAGCCCTGGAAGTGTAGAACCCACAATTATATAGAAGCAAAGAAGAATTTGTTCAACTAAAAATTGTCAAGAGGAGCCAGATGGAATAGGTGGGTGGCCATCAATATCCACCTGTATCACAATGGATAAACTTGGTTGGGTGTATTTTTTTGATAAAATCAGTTACTCCAGCCTTTCCTATTTATCAATCCTCTACCCTCCTAGCTCCCAAAATCATTACAAATGAAATGTTTGAAAAGAAAATACAATTCCTTTGTCAAGGAGGAAAAACAATACGAAAACAATCCCACTTAATAAGTTGACAACAAGTCATGAACCCAAAATGAAGGGGAGAATTGAAAATTCAATACCCAGAGTATATTAATATGGTGATGGGAGATTTGTTTTATGGAGGATGATCATGGAGAAACTAATCATAGTGGAAATAGGTTCTATGGAAAAATTATTTCAAAATTCCTGGAACACAATGCTTGGAATGATCCCCTGGAACCAACAAAGGCTCACCAATATTTAATATTCTCTTTTATGCCATGTTGGTGATTAAATCCCAACTCAATTGGACACCGGGTGATGGGAAAAATATCATACTATGGGATGATCCCATACTAGAACGTAGCGCCCTCTCCATCAGAGAATAATTTGAACCATTGAAACAATGGATTCAAAGTCGAGGGATCAACAGTGAGATTGAATTCTCCACTTGGGAAGCATCAACAGGGCTCTAGAAAGGATGGAAAAAAATGGATTTTCCTCTTCATTTGAGAAACCTCCTCCCCCAATTCCTAAACACAATAAATGGATGTGCACCAAAAATCCTAACTGAAAAATATTATAGCGGGTAGGGAAGCTCCTACTACTCCATCAAAAAAGGTTACACATCGCTATAAGATAAAGTAACCTCCTTTCCATGCATGGGGGTGTGGAACTCTGTTTGGCACGCTGATGGAAAGCAAAAAATTAATTCTTTCATATCACTACTAGTTCATGGGTGCATTTTCATGCATGAGAATTTGAGAAAGAGAGGTATAGATGGTGTTGGAATCTAAAGATGTCCTAAAAACAACCTTAGTCTGACATTAATTTATCAACCGAGTATTCGTCTTTTCTTTCAATATTGTCAACAAAGTTTATGCATATAATCATAGAGGTTTAAATCATGTATATAGTTCAGCTAAAGAAAATTTGAGTCTATCTAAATTACTGCAATAATCAAGTTCTTCACGTATTAACTACAAACTCTGAAACTAATAACTCAATCAACATAAATATATTATGAACAATAACACACCATGAATCAAATCATCAATCAATTTACTGAATTCATCCATCTATCTAAGAAACAACAATTTAGTCTACGAAAACACTTAATGAATCAATCTCTCAATGATTAATTAATCTGTTGGAAAGAAACAACGATATACTGAATAAGAAGGAACAACAAATGAGAATTAAATGAAAGGAACAACAAATGTGAATTTAAATGATAGGAATTCACAAGTGATAAATAGGCAACAAATGGAAATGGAACAACAATTGATAATGTTCAAATCGAACATCTACTCTTCTGCAAATGGAACAACACAACCAATTAATAAAAGAATCAACACATTAACAAGTCTATCTTAACTATTGAAGGGAATATCAAATCATAGAAGTATAACATAATTGATAATATTATAGATGAGATAGTAGCTCCTATCGACTGGGCCAACGGTATTCAGAAGATACTGCTAC
This sequence comes from Picea sitchensis, assembly GCA_010110895.2. Classification (NCBI taxonomy): domain Eukaryota; kingdom Viridiplantae; phylum Streptophyta; class Pinopsida; order Pinales; family Pinaceae; genus Picea; species Picea sitchensis. Next base: position 1,644 of record SNQJ01S0018819.1, on the reverse strand, counting down.
GAAAAATTCAGTACGTAGAAATGATCACAATGCTTGAAGCTTGATAAGTCATTTACAATGGGATTTTTGTATAGAGTGTCAACAATTAAGAGATCTGGATTTTGGTTATCTCTCTATCATTCACTATTCTTTATATATTACAATAAGATAATTAAATTAAGCTATCCTAAGGATAGAGAGATCCTCAGGATTGCTTTTACTATTTATGAAGATTGCAAGATAAAAGGTCGATCTTCTATTGAACTGTTTTGTCCCTGATTTCTTGGATCTTCAATGCTCTTCACATCTTCATGATCTTCTTAATTATCTTTAGTTAACAACAATTGTCCATTTCTGCATAAAATCAAAACAATTCAAACCAAAGTTCAGAAAATATCTAATATCATTTAATATTATTTCCTAAGATATTTTTAACCATTTTCTTCCCTAATTACTTCAAATTAATAGAAAATTCAACAAAGAATATATCACAAACCAAAGTAACAAGGAGAATATTTATACATTTTTCTCACCCCAACATACCCCCCATCTTACCTTTTTGCATGTCCTCATGCAACAAGAGAGTTTATATGCAAAGAAGTGACACTGAAGGGTGGAGAGGTCTCTTCTATAGGTCTCTGGAACCCATGCTTACCTTTAATATCTTCAAAAGAATCATATTCCCTTTTCTTACAAATTTCATAAACACTCTGATAACCCTTTGCAGGATACCAAATAATGGGGGGACTGTACTGTAGTGGCCATATTAATTTAACATCAAATAATTAATCAAACAAAACAATAACTGCTACTTGATTTCAGAAAATTCAATAATTTCTTATAAATTCAGCACATACGCATGTTAAATTTATCAACGAACATTAATTTTATAACAGAATAAAACAAATACATAATTTTAAAATACCTTGGTCTGATGCTAATTCCTCCGTCGATCTGGTTGTTCATTGCTGAACTGGATCAAACACTGCCCAAACCTTGTACCACCCTGCCAACTAGGACAACTTCCTAGCTCCAGGATATCATATGGATATCCTGGCCCCCATGCCCAAAACCTCTAGCAAATCGATGCCCCTGTACTAAACCTTCCCGACTACAGAACTCAACTCCTGTGCAAATCCAAGAGAACCCTCCTCCATAAAATTCCCTGTAGAATGATCATCCCTGCCTCCGTAAACCTCCTTCCCTCATATCCCTCCTTCACTTCCCTTTCACCTCATTTACTTCCTTACCTACCCATAGTTAATGTCCCTTATCCAATTATTTATTATTTTATCCTTTCATATTTATTATCTTATCATATAGTTAATGTCCTATCCCTTCTCGAATACGTAAGTCTTTAACACATTAAACTTATTAACCCCTTTAATTATTTACTTAATTAATTAATGAGTCAATTAATAATTAATTAGTCCTTGACATACATGAACAAGTAATTAATAATAATCAATTAGTTAATATTATTTAAGAAATAATTATTGTTTAGCTAACCTTTAGGACAATCAGATTATTAAATTAATTATAATTAATAATCCTATACATCTATTTAAGCAGGGTTGTTACATACACCCACCCTTTAGGAAACTTTGTCCCAAAGTTAAGGTATCTTATGGTACAAAGGAAAAGAAACATGGTTCACACATTCAT
>SNQJ01S0018818.1:71948-82773 GCA_010110895.2 Picea sitchensis | reverse complement strand
TTTAGAAGAGTTGTTCAGCATGGCTTTGGCAATGAAGGGCAATGAGTTGGCCTGATGCCAGGTAAGCATGTGTGGTGCAATTTAGGGTTATAACACTCTCTCTCTGGCTCTTCTCTCCTACAACCTCATCTTTTCTCCTCAAAATGAGATCTTAAAAATCTCTTTTACTTGAGGGGCTCATCGAGCTCTTCCCTTCAGGTCTACCTACTCAAATAAATTACATTCAATGGTTGTCTAGTCCAGAATTTGGGTCTAGATCTCAGTCGATCTTGGCATTAAAGCCGATCTACCTAATGCCTGCTCAAAGGCACAACTTCCATGGCTCACCAGCCTAAGCATTTAATTACATTGAATTTTCAAATTTCAAATGAGGTTGCGCCTCTCTTAAATGCGCGATTTGAATTCGCAGGCGTGGCTGGCTGACATGGAGAGATTCTCCTGCATCAAACAATGATGTCATTATTGCCACATCACTCCAAGATATTTTCCTATAGGAGATCAATCAAGAACAAATTCAAACAAGTGTCGGAGCGTTGGAGCGTCGAAGTGCCAAAGCGCTCAAATGATCGTAATAATAAATCACTAAAGATTAATGAGCTAAGAATGTTTAGGTAGGTGTGATTAAAGGTAAGTAATCACTTCATGAATTCAAACTTCAAGGAAACTCTATTCACCACTAATACAAACTCATGAAGCTCTGAAGTCATGGAGTTCTGAAGAACTTAAGGTTAAAGTGAACTTAAGCCATGATCAATTAAAAGAAAACAAAAATTAAAGGTTGAATAATTGTTTTTTGAATTCGGCCTTCGGGAGATACCTATTATTACACATTCAAAACTCCCGAATGACAAACCGTCGAAATACCTTATCTTTATTATGATCATTAAAAGGTGTATTTAATGTGGCTAGGGTAATAGATTGGGAAATATCTTGCAGCCATTAGGTAATAAATTTGATAGATTTAGTATGATTATACTCTCAATAGATTAATGAGAAGATAATTAGCGATTAACATTTCTTTAAATAAAGTTATTTCAAACTTCATAGAATTTTTCCATTAACATCCAGAAATTTCGCATTCAACAGTTTGAACTCATATATTTTTACTTCTCACAAGAAGGCCAACATCGACATTTGAGAATCACCACAGCGCGTAAAGAAAGAAAGAATCAAGATTCATTTACTGAGGATCCAAACCCAAATGCAAACATTCTTTCAGATACTACTGCTCGACTCATGAATGTCATTGAAACATGGAAGCATGTTTACAGAATTTTAGAGTAGGAAATCTTTCTATGTTCTGATGATTCAATTGGAGAAGGAAATGAGTCATTTGTATCCAAGCTAAGTCAGGTGGCTAAGTCAAAACTTCACAAAGTTGCAACTCAGACGAAATTAATTCCATATATAGATATGTTAAGTTGGTCCTTAGATCATGTGGATATCCTGATTTACAATCACCAAAAGACCATTGTCTACTCTTTCTGATCCAAGGACATTCAATTAATGTACATATTAACCCCCAAACTAAAATATACGTACAACACATCATTTATAATGAAGTTTGATGATGATGAATGCATAAAATATGGCAGAACTGTTCATGATATAGTGAAATCCTAGTGGGGAAATAAAATTAAATTCAAAACTGATAGGCAGGGTATATATTCTACAGCCACTTCTGATGCCCATATTTTGTATATTTCCATTATGCTTTGTAGAATGCTTGGAGAGAAAAATCCTACGCATTTTACTGTAGATTAGGTTACTATAATTCATGAAGTTGTTGAGGATTATACTTTTGATTGGGGAAAAATGTTGTTAGATAACCTAGCTAAACAAATCGAGGATTACAAAACTCGAAAGTCTAAAGGAGAACATTCTCCTTTCTATATGTTTGCATATATTATGGATGCAATTTGTTTCAGAACCTCATTTCCTCTTATGAATTGGAGTTGGACTCCAACTATTACTAAGGCCATACATTTCTAACATTCTAAGTTATGGGAGGAAAATGAAAAGGATTATTTTTATGAGATTTGACCTAATGTGGTCATTCCAATTCATGAAATTGTCTATGGTCATCCTCCCCAGAGAATTTCAGAACAAATTATTAGGAATTTAGGTGCCATTGCAGATTGGTACATTGAGGAAAGATTATCTTACATCAGAGTTTTAGGTTGCTTCGCATCTCCACGTGCTCTTCCTAGATTCCTACCAGAATGACTTGTTTGCAGAGAAGTATCCCATCAGATAGTTTTAATAGGAATTACCAAAGATATGAAGGCCACACAGAAAATAATTTGTCCAACCTTTCCCATGTAGGTTGGCATATTCTCATTATCTGACTTTGGACATGCTAAGGTGGAGGCTTCGGCCTTAGAATATATTAGTTTGGTTGACATTGAATTCAAAAGGAATGATCCACATAGGGTGGTATAAAGTCATTTAGCTCAATTCAACATGAGGAGATACATCCATGAAGATTCACCCTATGATGAAGCTTTCATAGGAGTTAGATCATATGATGAGGTCATATCCAGATTTCAAAGTTTTCCTCAAGACCAACAGTAAGGTTACCTCAGTTTTCAAAAGAAAAAAAGGAACAATCTACCTAAAATATTGCAGGAAGAACAAAGGCTTAATCCAACTTCACATGTGGAAAACTAAGTAGAGCTCAAGAAAAATGACTTTCCCAAAGACAAAACTAAATAAGTGCAAAAGACATCAGAAACATTGTCAAAGAATGAAATAATTACAGGAATATCCATACCAAGTAAAAGTGATCAAGAATTATTAGCATCATTTGAGTATTTTATAAAGCATCGACACAATTTTCCTCTGTCATTGTCAAACACTGAAACTCCAGTGAAATATGTCACAAATAAAGGAGACTCTACTGCACTTATTTCTCCCATACAATCTTTGACTACCCTAGCAACAAGTTTTGATTTACCTTGTTTAGAGGTTCTCAATATAGATGACCTAAGACCTATTGAACTTGAATATATGCCTTCATCAAATATCGTTTTCAACAAGAAAAGGAAGGCTATCATACAAAGATAATATCAATAGAAGGAGGGAGAAATTACCAAAAAACAAAGAATGAGATATGATGGATAGGGACAAAGTGACCTTGAATTCATAAAAGAAGTTGCAGATTCATTGGGAGATTTTGCAACTGCTAACTTGTGGTCAGTGGATAATTTGAGAAAACAACTTGACAAAAATAATGTTTTGATTGAACAATTGCATAATGATATGCAACATATGGAAGTTACTACCAGAAAAAGAATCAATTTTGATATGAATCAAGCCAGATAGGGTTTTGAACAACATATTAAGAAATTAGACGATAAATTCATCATCACTTGAGTAATAATCATCACTTGAGTAATAATAATCACTTGAGTAATACATTAATAATCATCACTTGAGTGTTCAAAATCATCACTTGAGTAATAATATTCTCTCTTGGTGAGATACATTAATAAATCAATTGTAGGCTTGAATAATCACAATCAAGAGAACAATAATTGATATTTCTACCTTCAAAAATTAAGCATCAGTGGTAAATGAGAAGTTGTAGATTGTCCAGTAGGATCTGTATGAAAGTTTGGATGCCACTCAAATACATTATCAGGTAATCAATAATTCTTTGAAGAATATTTATGAAAAAGAGAGGGAATATTTTATGGCCAGATACAAATTCCAAGAATTTATAGTGTGGAGGCAAAAGATCAATGTGCCTAGAATTGCCCCTCTTTTACAATTTGAGCATATAAAAGGAGAAATGGATTTAAAGGTCTGGGAGAACAATATTCAAGAAAGTAAAAGGTTATCTAGAGAGGCAAAATAGGATTGTATTGATTTTCTTTCAGCTGTAGATATGGAAATGGAATAAATTGATGCCAATAGTGTTCATGATACACTTGGACAAGTTGAGATCGAAAGAGTAAATAAGATCTAAACAAAAACAGAGAGAGTGTACAAAATTCTATACTACAACTAAATCATGTTGATTTACAAATGATAAATGATCTTCTGGTGAAACCGATTTTACAACATCAAATCACACAATAGGCAGTTGCTAAAATTGAAGGAAATCTACCATTGGTACATAAAAGGATTTTTCATTTGAATTAAATGCAAATACTGAACCATCCAAGTTTTTTATTGCATTATTGGATCTACATGCACAATTCAAGGATCAACAAAAATTAAGTACATCCACGAGCAAATAGAGAATGAATGAATCGGCAACAAGCGAAAGAAATCTCAGCAGATGCTCAATATCTTCGTTAGATATTTTATTTTAAATTGTATTATATTTTGAGAGATAATAAGGTTGAACGTATAACCACTTTTGGTTAAGACGATTGTAATGTAACCCAAATCTATCTAGCATTTTTTTTTTTAAATGTAACCATTACATCTAAAAATGGACGTACAACAATTTTTGCTAGTTAGAACCACGATATACCATTTTGGTATTATATGCACAACTTTTCCTTTTATGGTCACCAAAAATATACTCTCTGACTTCCTGTGATCTAAGTTTCTCAATCCTCAAATATGGATGAATACATGGAATCCTCTTTCCTATTTTTTTCCAATGACTACTTCCTTACTCAATTCTGAGCTTTGAGCAAAAAGCTATGATCCTTTAAAACTCGTTCTTTTTATCTAATGCATTCCTTGTGCAGTTGATCTATTTTATCTGAGCTAGTGGCTCTTATATCTTTGATAGACCCTATCAAAAAGTTCCCAGGTCTTCAGTACCTTTGATGCAGGTTTGAACTAGATGAAACCCTCGGGCTTCCTTCATAACCCATTTTCCCTTCTTTAACATAGTTTTCGGGCACTAGCCCTTTTTCCCCATCCCTCAATGCATGTGACCATGGGCTGTGACCCAATTCTATTGGATAGGTGCTTATCCATAGCCTTGAGAGCTTCGGGGCTCCAGAACTTTGTCTTCATAAGCTCTTGCTACTTCGTTACTTATTTCTCCGAGACATCGAATTGGTGAACTTCGCGAAGTGGGGTGGATCAATGGTCCATGACTTCCTCAACAACCGACGGTTGGGATTTATTATGGAACTCTAGGCTTCAAATGTTCTGGGCTATCCATACTCTCTAACCTTCTAGAGTGCTCAGTCTGCGGATTGTGGTATCGGTTTCCACGTACCTTCTCCCGATCAACGATTGAGATTAACTACGTCCTCCAAGAGTTCTCGACTCAACAAAACTACAACATGATTCCTCCAGAGTACCAAGTATGAAGACCTTGGTATTAGGCGGCACACGCCCATTAAGGCCCATGGTCTCCATGCTTGAACTAATAAATACTAAAAACGTCACATCAAATTTAGTACTTTTCAAATTGCGGGGACATGGGTTGGCAGTTTTGGAGTAATCCACCGATCGTTCCGCAATTATTCCCACGCTAACACGTACCCCTTCTAGGAAACCATGGTTTGGATTGTAGGACCGCCCTGTAGAATTATCGGCCATGCAACTTCGATATATGCAATGCCTCCCGGTCATCAATATAGATAGATCGTGATCAAATTTAATGCAGCCTTGATCTAGCTAACTTCTTCACCAATTTTAAATACCTTGTGCCACCACCCGAAGCTTTTTGCATCAAAGATGAACTGTTACATGAATTCATATTGCTTGAGTTTTATTCGGGGAATCTCACTTCAGGATAATTGAGAATTGGGAATGGATAACCCAAATTCCCGAAGGCCGAAATGAATCTAGACCATTGATATAGAATTGATCACTGTCGTTAGATCTAGGAGGAGGATATGTGTTGCGACAAGAGATCTACATCAGTAGACCACGTCAACAAGGACATGTGGCATAATCAGATGATCACAAGTGTCAATATGAAATTCGCATTTCAGGTACGTGTAAGTCATGAATCTAAGTGACACGTGAAAGTCACTCAGCCAATGCCAAGTCAACAATGACGTCAACGAGTTATGTCACTTTGGGAGTATGTAATTCATGGGAAACCAGTTTCTAACATCAAAAATCACCCAAAGCGTTGAAGGCCAAATTTAACACTAACTGTTGATCTAATTCAGAACTCAAGCTAAGTTTTGTCCTTGGCTTATTCTATTGTTTGATTTCCAAAAAATTAAAATGCTAGCAAAATTACTAAACCCTCATTTAACTTCCTTTGTAGGTTATGCAAGTTGGTATAATTAGATGAAGGAAGAATCTTGCCTCGAAATGTATTCGAATTCCATGTCCTTCCTTGACCGATCTATGCGCACATTAACTTTGGTTACATACAAAATTCCATGTATACTTTGTTAGAGCTATGTTTACAATAAGAGGTTGGGGAGTTTTTTTTCTATGGTACTCCAACTGTAATACTTTGAACAAGATTCATTTGAATTTGACAAGTGCTCAGGAAAAGATATGGATTGGTCTTGCTCAAGCATTTTCATACTTTACTTGGCTAAATAAAAGTAGATGGGAATATCACCCTAAGTTTATAGCCAACAAAAATAATGTCCTAACTCACAAGTATTAATTACGAGTGCTTAGGCTAGTCTTTTATCAGCAAAAAACTTGTTGGAAATTCATTTTTTATGTAATTTTCTGAACATAACAGTTGCTGAAATAAATGTAAGAACAAAAGAAAAGATGCCAAGATGGTAATCAAGACAATTGAGACATAAATCAATCCTTTATTTCATTCCAATTCACCGCAGAGTCATTTATTTACAAAATCTCATATAGAAATCTTGGACCAAAGTCAAACTTAGACATCCCCGATGAAACATACAAAAGGAACTCTCACAGAAAACCAAAACTAAACTCTAAAAGATGGATGAACTTGCCACAGATTGTTTCCCACTCGACTCTTCACAATAGCCTTTATCAGTCATGAAAATTAATTCATAAACAAACAAGTCTACAAAGACTATCAAAGATAGATAAACACCTCTGAAAAACAAGTGTCTGAATGATTTGATTCAACCCTGAATATTATTGTCTACAATATGACGCTACTATCACAAAAGATAATTAGGATGTGATGCATATATGAATGAATGAAAACTGAACTATCTCAACATAAACTCAAAGAGTAAACCTTAGCATGTTTCTGCTTCTATCCTCTAGTCCTTCTTTTTGACATAAGCGTGATAGGCCTATGTTGTTTTCCTTTTATTTGAATAACGCCTCCCTGCATACATGATTGATTAGAAAATGATCTTTTATTTAACCATACATGACAACTCTTTTAAAATACAAAATGGATTTTTGCTCAACAATAGATTAGACTCATGCAATCCAATCCATACAAATTGCTTTACTATTTAATCATTGAGCACAAGGTTCTGAGATATGTGAGGGGGTTGTATTGAGCGAAACTATGATATAATGGGGGAAAAAAATATGGTTACTGCTCAATGACAACAACAATAAACTGTAAAACAAGCCAATAAAACATCATTGCAATCCACCCAAAACACTGCCACTTTCATCTATCTCAACACAAAAGTTCCCTTGGTTGTAATCAATTTCAGAACAGGGATTGAAATAAGGATATGGGATATGTAAAGGGTTTGTAATTGGTGGAAAGTGAGATCATGGAAGGGGAAGAAAACAATTATTGTTCATGAAATTAATCAAGCGATCCATAAATTATTCTTCAGTAAGACTACATGTACCATCCAATCGACAATCATTTGACTAAATAACAATTCATGTACATCTAACTAGTTTATTATTAATTTATGAAAACTTTAACACAGTGCTATTGCAAAAAAATAAGTTTCCATATGATTTGTAAGAGGCATTGCTGCTACAATCTGAATTTTATAAAAATTTACGAACAATCCCCATTTCCAATCTGTTACTATCAAAATCAACCACTGTCCAGTCATTTCTTTAGTCCACGACTATACCCCATAGTCATGTTTTCAAAATAACAACGAAGTCACTATTGTTGCAATAACGCCCATCAAAATTTACAATGATATTCGTTCTCACATATATATTTAGTAACAGATCAAATTTACATGCCTGAAAATGACAACTCATTATACAACTAACAACCATCAATTAGACACAAGCTATGCAGGAGCAGTTTTCCCAGGGAGTGTAGCTATGCCCTTGTAAACAAACAATCCAAGGTGACTTAAAAGATGAGCCACCTACCCAACACAATTTTCATCGACAGTGGTCAACTGCAATAAATTACACGCTTAAAAATTAGTGGGTATCACTGAGTATGAAAACAAGTCATCCATACTAAACATAGTGTGCGACTGACAAAATGCCATAGTGTAACATACACAACAAACATACGATCACGATATGACTTGGTATATCAAGCCAAGATATTCATTTAGTCACTCGTGATTGACCAGGTTGTGCATACTCAAGCTTAATCAACCAACAAACAAAAAGATGTAGTAGATATATCTAGTCCAATAATCATTTGTCCCCAAAGAAGGACACAATTACCCCGCCCAATAATTTACTTTTCAAAACATCATTCACAGAACGCGACATGTGTGAACAACACCCAACATTTGTAACCAATGCCAACCATCATTCAAATCTCTGTAAGTGCAATGACTAGTGACTGCACATCAATAAAAAATTCACCATTTTGGGAGAAAATCAATCAACCAAACAAATTTTAGTAGCTATGCATACCCACATATCAAATCGAATTAGGGAAGAGGCCTTCTTCATTAAAAATACTGAGTTATTAACATAAGGAGGGTGCTTGTGTACATCAAAACTGTGAATGCAATGTAGGGTTTAACATTATCATCAGGGAGGTAGTAACTACATGCCAAAACAAAACGACTGCCATACGACTGTCTAGGTGAATCCATATTCAAAGTAATTGACCATACATTCAACCCACAATATCCTATTGCAACTGGACATACACGACAATCTTCTCTACAGAACTTCAGATTGGGGGAATTAAGGGTTTGCTCGGTAGCCACCACAGGAATAGCAGAGCCAATCTTGGTGTGGCGAATGTAATTTAATGTGCGTAGGGTATAACCCTCGTGCCTTTCGATCAAACAACCAACACAGTGTGGTAAAGACAGGGCCGATTAAGAAAAGGAAAAACCCACTTTGTGAACCCTAGTGGTGAAATCAATCAACTACCGATATGTACGATGCTTGTTGATACTAATACTTTAGCCATAAAACCCATAAAAACCCGCAGATAATTACAACAATGCGAAAACACGAAAATAACCCAGTAAGACCAATAGGATCTTCCAATTAACCATCAAGGATAACATAGATCTCTTGTGACTTCTAGCACCCATTAATGTTACGAATTCAACCTTATTTCAAAGAGAATCATCAATGTTTCATTCACAATCACCATTACATAGTCACAATCCTTAAGGAGAGCACAACTAATACACTTGATCCAAAATCCATTTCATAACCAGAGTAGATTCATGAAGGGCCAAAAAAGAGAACATACCTGTAATCAAATGTTTTAAACACGAGTTGGCCGAGTAGTTCCTCCTTGCTGATAAATCAGAACATAACCACAGCCATAGTGTTTGGAAGATAGCCTGACCATGGTGTTGTCCATTTGTAAGGGTAAAGGTGATGTACAATAAATGCACATCACTTACCTACTCCAATCTCATTCAAATCTTTGTACGTGCCAGCTATTAATCCACCTAATCATCCACCATACAACAACAACCTTTAATTTCCAAGAGTGCCATTGTATCACATATTACCATCTCTATTATGTAGAAATGTATACCAAATATATTAGATACAACCTTAATAAATCTCATGGCTATCCTATACTACCTAGGATTTGCCCCAAATCTTTTCAATGCATATAGTATAGCATGTGAGAATAGGAAAATTTCTTCTTTCATCCTTTTTTCATTTGTTATTACTAACATGTGTTTGTTGCAGGTGTCACAAGTCCTATATCTAAGAACAGTCAATAATGATACCCTGAAATGTTTTGGTATAACTTGATCCTGAAACAGCAAGGTAACCCTGTGTAAAATGCCTGATCCATTATCCTATCAAACAAGATATCGTCATCCACGAAAGTAGTGTCGCATAACACCAGGACTGATATTCAATAGTACAAGGGGGTCCCACCTACTATTATTATTTAGATTTTATAATAATAGGCTTTAGCAATACTTTGCAGGTGAACTATGTTGACTTTTTCAATCGTCAACAAAATGGTGACTCCACATGGAAATTTGTTTTTAATAGATTTAGAACTCGGTACTCATGGTTTCATAGACTAGAATAGTAATCTTAAGAAGACATAACTCGAATGATGATGCAACAGGGGGAAGTGAGCAAATTTAATGGAAATATGATTAGGAATTTGGGAATAACTTATGAAAACTGTTAATTATGAGGGTTTTTACCATTGTATGCATAATCCATTTACCAGAATCTGTTCTTTAACCTTTAAGGAGGAAAATTTCCATATTTTCTCTTAAACTCTCAATGGATGAATAAATGGCGAGAAGAAGTGAGAGATAACCAATTCTTTTTAAGGAAACAGTAGAAATATATGACAATTTCAAGGTTCCTTAAGAGATGACATCATAACAACTGTGTAAGCTTGATTGTTATTGACTAACAATGCTTGCAGGAGTGTCACTGTGGAAAATATGATCCAACATCTTATTCTCTACCAAAACTAAACGATGACCCAAAATAACCTCAACAAAATGAAATTGCAAAAGATTAAAACAACAGAAATAAAGTGACAGAAAAGTAAAGGCAGTAGGAAATACTAAAAACAGAAAACAACTACTATAAGCAG
>SNQJ01S0018818.1:58868-71888 GCA_010110895.2 Picea sitchensis | reverse complement strand
TAAAATATAGGAAATCTAGACAATGTAGATCTTTTCATGTTGGTTCTATGTAATGATTTAAGTGAGAACTGTTAGTGCTGTAGGAAAAATATCGCTCCTGCAAATCTTTTAGAATGTAAGAATTTGTACCTAAGACAAATGTGATTTTTAAAGGACCCAACCATAATTTCTGAAATTTTGGAAGTCTTCCCTTATCAGTGTGAGCCGAATCCCATAGTAGAATTTTTTCATTGACCTTAAACTTGATAGTTTTGATACTCTTGTTGAAATATTTCCTAACGGTCTGCTATCTCCTTTCAATATTATCCAAAGAAAACATCATTTGTTCTTCCAAAACTAGTAATGCATTTACTCTTTGTGAAACATCTGAATAATTTAATTCTTTGGTCTGTAGCATCAAACTTAAGAAAGAAAGCTCCAGCTCGGTTGGAAGGAGGAATTCTTGACCATAAACTAGTTGAAAAGGGGTACAACCAATACTTACTTTGGCGATAGTTCGATCTTCCTAGAGGGAATAAGTGAGGAGAATATACCATTGGCGAGGTTTATCCTCGATGAGCCTTTTGACAATCCTCAACAGATTTGTATTGGTGGAATCTACTTGCCCATTTCCTTGGGGATAATAAGCTAATGATGTGAAATGTTTAACCCCCAACTTGGCTAGAAACTAAGTCAGCTTAGCATAAATGAAAGAAAGACTGTTGTCTGTAATAATTTCCAATGGAAGACCAAATCTAGAAAAAATATTATTTTCAAGGAAAGAAATTACCTGATCGTCCATGGAATGTTTGAGTGGGACAACTTCAGCCCATTTTGTAAAATAGTCTGTGGCTGTCAAGATAAAAAAATTCCCAGCTGAAGAAGGAGGGTTAATAGGACCAATAAAATCCAATCCCCACTTTGAAAAGGGAAAATATGGTAGGACACGTTGTAATGGCATGGCTGAAAGGCGTTCTTTCCCAACAATTTTTTGGCATTTGTCACAGGACCTCAAAAACACATAAGAGTCGTGAAAGATCAAAGGCCAATAATATCCCTTCCTAATAATCTTGAAAGTAGTGGTCTTTGCAGAAAAATGACCACCTACATGAATGACAGAGCTTGAAGAGTCGTGGGCTTCCTGCAACAATTTCTGTGCACCTTTATTGTTTACACAGCGAAGTAAAACACCATTAGCAAATATTCTAAATAATAATTCTCCTATAATGACCTATCTTGCAGATTCAAGATGAAGTATTCTCCTTTGATGAGTGTCTAAGTTGTCTGGACATCTCTGGTTCTGTAAATAATAAACCAAATTTTTGTACCAAGGATGTTCAGACACAGGGAGGGTCTGATCGTCAATGTAAAAGAGGTATGAAAGGGAACTATATTCTTCCTTAATATCTTCACCATTCTCAGCATGCTGAGCTAAGTTAAGGGCTAGGTCATGTCCCTTGATAGTGGAAGAATTCACGATATTGAAATCATGCTCCTGGATCTTGGAAAGCCAATGTGCAAGTTTTCCTGAAAGATAAGTCTGTGAGAGAAAAACCTTAATAGCTGGTAAAGGGACGTTTACCAACGTATGCTTACCTAATATGTAGTGGAGAAACTTTTCAATGGCCTTAACAAGAGAAAAAGCATGTTTCTCAATAAAAGAGTATTTAAATTCATCATCAAACAAACTTTGACTCATGTAATCCACAGGTTTTTCATTTCCTTGATCATCATCTTGCGTAAAGACAACAAAAACTGCCTCCTCAGTGGCATTAGTATAAATAGTGAACTCCCTCTCAAAATTTGGCTTTTCCAAAACTGGTGCGGATCTGATTGCTTTCTTAATCCCTTCAAAATCATTTCCAACCTCATCAGTCCAGGAAAATGAATGGTCATGTTTAATAAGATTATGGATTGGCTTGGCCATCACTGCAAAATATGGAACAAACCTATGGATGAAGTTAATAACTCCCATAAAGGCTTGAACCTCTTTCTTGGAAGTAGGAGAAGGAAGGTTAAGGATAACAATGATTCTTTCAGGATCGATACTTATTCCTGAATCAAAGACAATATGTCCAAGGAGCTCGCCCTCGGTAACAAAAAAAATGGACTTGGAAGGATTTAGGGAAATTCCAAATTTCCTACATCGCATGAGAACCTTTCTTAGATGGACAAAATGATCCGATCAGATTTTAGAGAAAACTGTTAAGTAATCAAGGTAGATCTAAATGATCTTATCAATCAAATCGTCAAAATCTAATTGCATAGCTCTTTGAAAAGTGGCACCTGCATTAGATAAACCAAATGGCATAAGTTCATAAGAAAATGTACCCCAACGAGTAGTAAAGGTGGTTTTATATTTATTTTCCCTTTTTACCTTGATTTGATTGTAACGAAAATACCTGTCAAGTAAGGACATCATTTGTGACCCTGCAATTTTCGGCAAAATCATTTCCATGTTGGGAAGAGGGAAGTGGTCCTTTATACTAGCTTGATTTAATGCACAAAAATCAATGCATAATCTAATATGACCAGTTGTTTTCTGAACAGGGACTAGATTTGAGACCCATTCAGAATACTTGACTGGAAAGATAATTCCATCCTTCAAACATTTTTCGAACTCCTTTCAAATAGTTTCTTCTAGTGCAGGGTTAATAGGTCTTGGTTTTTTCCTACCTGGTTTTACGCCTTCTTGAATGGGGATGGTGTGTTGTATAAGGCCAGGGTCAAAACCACGAATATCCTCATAAGACCAAGCAAAAACGTTTCTAAATTCACCAAGAAACCTGGCGAACATTTTGTACTTATTTTTACTTTCTCTAGAGTCTAGGATGTCCCAATGTTTAAGGAGATAGTCTCACCCAACTTCCTTTTTTACTCTTCTTCCTTTTGTTTCTCCTTGTTTCCTACATCACTCGAAGAAAATGAACCCTCTATAGGAGTCAAACCTTTAGGAATCTTGTTATCTTCCATGGATATAATTTCCCTAGGCTTAAAAGGTTCATTTTGGATAAAAGCACAAATTCTCTCGTTGTTGGGGAAGACTTGACAAGACTCTACATTGTTGGGAATATGTGGACGATATAGGGATTGAAAGCTACAATCAGGTCTGTGTGGTAGAAGTTGTCGAGTAGGAGAAGCTGCAAAAACAAATAACCGATCATACATTGAGTTTAGTTCCCTCTTCACGTGAGTGATATTGAAAGACAATCGGTTCTAGATAAGAGCCCAAACAATTTGGGTGTATTGTTTCATCAACTTGTTGTTAGGGGAATAAATCTTACGTACAAGGTTGACAACAACTTCAGAATCTCCAAAGACTGAAAGGTGACCACAACCAAGATTATAGGCATTTTCAATGCCTAATAATAGGGCTTCAAATTCAGTGACATTTTTTGTGCAAGTAAATTCCAACCTATAAGAAAAGTTATGGATTTTTCCTATAGGAGAGATCAAGACAATACCAGCTCCATTACCTTCATTAGAGAAAGAACCATCAAATTGCATGTGCCACATACCATCCTCTAAATTTATTTGCTCCAAAGGAATATTATCCTCTTCAACAAAGATGAATACACTCCTAGGTCCTCTTTGAGATAGTTTACATTAGGTTGTGGGACACTCTCTATGTAAGGGGATATCCTTCCTTCTCTGAGGACTATAATGTTTTTATCATTCTGAGGAACAGATAAGTGTGTCTCGTCAAGTGAGAGGTATCCACCCATTAATGCTTTCCAATCCTTTCCTAAAATAATTGAGTAATTTCTTACAGGCATATCAATTACCTGAATGTCGAGGGTTGTCCTTATTTCGGGGTGAGTGCACAAAACTAAAGTCACATATTTAATATCACCTATGGTCTTTTGTTGTAGACTATTATAGGAGAGCATGCTTTTGGTGTTTTCATCTATACAAGACAAGCCTAGCTCTTCCATAATAATCTTTGACATCACACTTGGGCCGGAACCACGATCAATGAGGCAACAATGGGCAATTTTATCCATGATTTTTACAAAAATATAAAAAGGGGGATTTTTTACAGGGTACCTAATGTTATGTACACCTACTTTATTTACAGAAGAATCCTCTTTGCTTACCTCTTCATAAATATTGGCTACAACAAAATATTTTCCTTCCATGAATTGTTTCATATGAATCTATTGTTCACGGACGACAACCATGTCTAGGAGGGTTACATCTTCTTTGATGTTGGCCAATTTATTTATGATATTGTATTTGGAAGAGGGGGGAGGAGGAGTGATTCCTTGACTCTCAAAAATTTTAGGAACCTGGGGCACAACAGTGGTTGAGGATGAACTCGGGCTAGAAAAACAACGAGGGGGGTCAAATTTGTCTTTGGGGGCATAGGCTTTGTTCCTAGTATTGATGACCATGACATCTTCTGGCTCGGAAAAATCTAGGACAATGATAGTATATTCTGGTATTTTACCAAATATCTTATCACCTACACTCTTCTTTACCTCACACGTGGTTTCTTCATGGTGTTCCTCGCAAAAGTTACACCAACTCTTAGGCAAGATAGCTTTGGGTTGAAAATTGTTTTCAATTGGATTTTTAAAAGGAGGGGTAGAAGAGGATGAAGCTCTAGGAGTGAGAGGGGAGACAGTACCCTTCTGGTCAAATGCTATCATACGATTATTCATATCTTGCACTAGTTGTAGGAGAGTGAACATATCTATTTTCCTAATCAATTCTCCCTGGGGAAGATCAATTCTTTCCAATTGTTCTTCATACTCCGAACAAGTATGTAGAGTGGAACTAAGATTATCAATGGCCTTTTCCTTGAGCCTTTGACAATAAGGAGAAGGAAATGCATTGTTGTAATGAATGAAGGCAGCTTTGTTTTGAGGGTGGATAAGTTCGGGGATTTGGTTGTACAACTTGGGTAAACACAATTTGAATGACTTGATGGTCTCACATCCCTTGTAGGTAACATTATTATATTCCCTTAACTTCTCGGCATGGCTTTTGGATTGCCCACAAGTAGATCGAAACCAATAGATTAAATCCTCCCAAGTAGACAAGATATTAGGAGGAAGGTCAAATAATTCAGCCGCAGCCTTTCCTTCCAAGTAATTGACAAACAAGTGAATGCAAGTGTCATTTCCGTTAGCCCCTACGTTATGAAAAACATTGGAAAATTCCACTAGGTGTTCATTGGTACTGACAATGTTATTCCCCAAAAACTTAGGCAAGTGCTCTTTAAACTTCGGAAGTGGGTGAGAAACAAGTGCTAGGTTAAGAGGAGAGGACACATGCCATGGTGTAGTTGTGGCATCCTCTTCAAACTCAAAAATCCCATACTTTTTAATGACTTTGGTGGGATTTGTAGTAGATTGGACATGGATATGGTGGCTATACAAGCTACCAATTATCGATGACGATGAAGATTGGTAATATGGAGCACTTCCAATGCTACCATATCCACCACTATATGCCATCTTGTGGATGATAGATGAGGGAAAGAAGGAAGAGCTCGATGAATCAGATAAATTTCTCCTTAGAGCACTTTGTTGGGTATATAACACAACGTTTCTCCTTTCTATTTCAAAAATAGGATTGATTTCGGGTGACAAGCATCTTCTTCCTCTAGAAGCATGAGAATCAAAGGACATGAAAGAAAGGCCAAAACTGAAGAAACAAAACGTTACTGCTGATTTCTAGGATATCTACATCTAGCCTCCAATCGTTCTTGAGCACAAATATCTCGTTCAATTGCTACCCAAGAATGGTTAAGTTAGGCACAGGTATTGGCAGTGTCTAGAATGGTGTTAAACAGGTTCAAAGTAATGCTGGTATGGTCTTGAAGACTAGGCTCAATATTGGGTTTCCTTGCAACAGGAACAATCATTAATAGCAAAATAATCAAAGAATCAAATTAGGAAAAGAAAGATGTATCAATGAAAATTCGAGTATAAAAATTTAACTAGAGAGATATCGAATATCTCCCTAGTATGGTCGCCAAATAAATGTTGAGGAAAAGATATGGATTGATCTTACTCAAGCATTTTCAGACTTTACTTGGCTAAATAAAAGTAGATGGGAATATCACCCTAAGTTTATAGCCAACAAAAATAATGTCCTAACTCACAAGTATTAATTACGAGTGCTTAGACTAGTCTTTTATCAACAAAAAGCTTGCTGGAAATTCATTTTTTATGTAATTTTCTGAACACAATAGTTGCTGAAATAAATGTAAGAACATAAGAAAAGACACTAAGATGACAATCAAGACAGTTGAGACATAAAGAAATCATTTATTTCATTCCAATTCACCAAAGAGTCATTTCTTTACAAAATGTCATACAAAAATATTGGACCAAAGTCAAACTTAGACGTCCCCGATGAAACATACAAAAGGACCTCTGACAGAAAACCAAAAATGAACTCTAAAATCTGGATCAGCTTGCCACAGATTGCTTCCCACTCGAATCTTTACAATAGCCTTTATCGGTCATGAAAATTGATTCATAAACAGACAGGTCTACACAGACTATCAAAGATAAATCAACACCTGTGGAAAAAAAACTTCTGAATGATTTCATTCAACCCTAAATATTGTTGTCTACAATAAGACCTTGCTATCACAAAAGAGAATTAGGTTGTGATGAATATATGAATGAATGAAAACTGAATTGTCTCAACATAAACTCAAAGATAAGACCTTAGCATGCTTCTGCTTCTAACCTCTAGTTCTTCTTTTTGACAGAGGCGTGATAGGCCTCTGTTTTTAGCCTTTTATTTGAATAATGCCTCCCTGCATACATGATTGATTAGCAAATGATCTTTTATTTAACCATACATGACAAATCTTTTAAAATACGAAATGGATTTTGGCTCAACAATATATTAGACTCATGCAATCCAATCCATACAAATTGCTTTACTGTTAATCAATAAGTAGGGGGTGAAACATGGTTCTTGGACATGTGAGGGGGTTGTATTGAGTGAAAATACGATATAATGGGGGAAACAAAACATGGTTACTTCTCAATGATGACAACAATCAACTGTAAAACAAGCCAATAAAACATCCCTACAATCCACCCAAAACACTGCCACTTTCATCTATCTCAACACTGTAATGTACCTCAAAAATCATCATAATTTTTTATTTTTTTATTTTTTTATTTGTACATTTATCCTTGACCAGTTTCGAGATCTCAAGCAAGTAAGCTTTTTGTTAGGAGACTTGAGTCTGACAGTTTGTTTAGATTCCTTACTGTCATCGACTGTCCTTACCATTCAACTTAATTTTTCTAAACGATGATATAATGAGTGTTTACTCACCACTTCAATGTTTAATTAAAATCCTTAAATTTATAATTACTCTATTATCTGCTAGTACTTATAAAACAACCATAGTCTGAACAATACAAACAAATTTGGGGTTTTTATGACCAAAACTCTACATAGAAAAATTACCCTCTGTTTGCAATACAATCGACTTGTAAAGCGGTATGTTACTTCTGTACCTCTATTTGGGATGAAGACTCCCCAATGTTCTTTTACTAGTTCATTCATTATATTAATAGGGTTGTTCCCATAAAAATAAGTTTCTTCTGAGTTCCTACAACTTTGTGAAAAAACAAAGGTCAATCGGGTTTTGGTGATCACAAGTGTCGAACAAAATAAAGGACCCTATGGTTTGTCGAAATCCGAAATACAGAACGACTGTGGGCCAACATTTCGGGGTTTCAGGATTTGGGGCTTCATGAGTACAAGATCCGGACATCAACACACAACATTTCCTGAAATTGCGACAAGATGCCAAGTACTTCAGGGTTTCGAGGTTAGGGTTTTTGTGAACACAAAAGTCAAACATCAACACACTATGACTCCAAAAAAAAATGAAAGGTGATTAGTTCTTCGGGAAATCGGAGTTCAGGATTTCACGAGTGGAAGTGCCCAAACAACCACCTATTCAAACCTCCAAAAAGAGGAAAAAAGGGAAGGTGGGTCCTACACTTCAGGATTTCGAGCTTCAGGGTTTCAAATGTCAAATAACAGAACACAACAATACCCGAATTCCGAAAGCAAAGAACGTGGAACTAACATTTCTGGATTTCCATATTTTTAAAAGTTGAACCACAACACGCAACAGTTCCCGAATTTCGAAAGGTGAAAGGGTGTGGAACCAACACTTCGCGATTTTGGGTTTTGGGGTTTCGGAGTTTCAAACGTAAAAAAAAACAGAACACAACACTCCCCGAATTCTGAAAAGCAAAGAACGTGGAACTAACATTTCGAGATTTCGGGATTCAGGATTTCAAATGTCGAACCACAACACACAACCGTTCCCGAATTATAAAAGGTGAAAGGGTGTGGAATCAACACTTCAGGATTTTGGGATTCGGGTTTTCGAGGTTTCAAGTGTCAAACAACATAACACAACCATTCCCTAATTCTGAAAAGTGAAAGGATGAGGAATTAACACTTCAGGATTTCGGGATTCGAGGTTTCAGGGTTTGCAACTACCAAACAACAACACACTACAACTCCCAAATTTCGAAAAGTGAAAGCTTCAGGGTTTCAAACACCAAACATCCAACAAAACAAACTTTCGAAAGGATGCGAAAAGGAGAAGGTCGGTCCCTCATTTCGGGGTTTCGGGGTTCGGAACTTCACGAGTTCAAATGCCCCAAACCTCTTATGTAACCAACTTTCGAAATGTGAAAAGGGGGATCTTCGGGGTTTTGGGATTCGAAACTTTGCGAGTTCAAAATCGATACATCAATATACACAAACCTTCGAAAGGCAAAAAGAAAGTTGGACTGAGTTTTCCTCACAGAATTTCGAAAGCCTAAGGTCTTAGGAATTTTCCACGCACAGAAGGGTACAAAGGATAATTTTTTTTTTGTATAAGGTAAATCCTTATAATATTCACTTAGAGCCTCTTTTAATCAATGCATTAAACATCAACAGTACTGGATCTGTGCATCTATGTAAATACATGATTAAGAATATCATTCCATCAGAGATTGGTCATTAAAAAAGATGTTCTGAGGGATATGAGTTTGGTTTCCTAGGGATGTATCTACAGAGAGGATCTGCCTCATTGTCATAAATATCCCTTTTCCATAGAACTATAATTACATATGTTATTCACATATATTCCCCATAACAAACCAAAAATGGAAAATGTTATAGTTCCAATTTAATCAATACAATGAATCAGAAAAATCATTCAGACAGAGAGTGGACATCATTCCAGTTCGGATTTAATAAGACATCGAAATAAAAATACAGTCATTCATAATAGAGAGGGGTAGATCAACATATCTGAATCCAATCTGTGGAAAGACAAAAGGAACAACCACGTTCCTCCCAACCATAGAACAAGGCAACCAAATCTACTTGCTCGGTTCACCCCCTAGCCTGACCATGAATCCCGGAGGGCGAACTTGGAAACTCCTCCTCAACAATGTCCTTCAATTCCAACAGTTACCCTCTTGCCTCACAGTTACTCAACAATGCTCATAACAACAAGGAAATTATGTTTCAGTAGGCTCCTCTTGCCTCACACTCAATCCGCAGTGTTCATAACAGTAAGAGAGATCAGGAATCCTTTCCCAGCATACTTCGCAACGTCTTGCCTCCTTGCATATGCTATTTATCAATCTTTTGCCCAGGTCTTTTTCCCTCCTTTGGGGATTTTCGCAGCTCTCTTAATCCCTGATTTTTAAGGGCTTCCAGTGGCCAAATCTCTGATTTTCCACTTCTCATAATCATCCTAGAGGCAGTTCCAACATGTTCCCCCACTCATGGAGTCATGGTCAACTGATTTTTAACCTGGCTGTTCCATTTGTCCTCTTGCAGTTAATATAAATATTTTGTTGTGATACAAGTGTCATAGTCAAATAGTTAGTTGAGTCCAAACAGATCTCTTCTCAACAGTCACAATAATTAAATACAATTATTAAATTCGAAATTCAGAATTGCCATAAATGGCAAAATTTTCCAGATTCAAATTTGCCAAAAACGAAAATAAATTTCCATCACACAAAAATAAAAATAATATCTATTTTTGGGGGATGTCACAAACACAGAAATTGCCTTGGCTGTAATCAATTTCAGAACAGGGAGTGAAAGAAGGATATGGGATACGTGAAGGGTTTGTAATTGGCAGAAAGTGAGATCATGTAAGGGTAAGAAAACGATTATTGTTCATGAAATTATTCAAGCGATCCATAAAATATTCTGCAGTAAGACTAGATGTACCATCCAATCAACAATCATATGACTAAATAACAATTCATGTACATCTAACTAGTTTACTGTTCATTTATCAAAACTTTAACATGGTGCTATTGAAAAAGTGTAAGTTTCCATACGATTTGTAAGAGGCACTTTTTCTACAATCTGCATTTTATAACAATTTACAAACAGTCCCCATTTCCAATCTGTTACTATCAAAATCAACCACTGTCCAGTCATTTCTTTATTCCACGACTATACTCAACAGTCATGTTTTCAAAATAACAACGAAGTCACTATTGTTGCAATAGAGCCCATCAAAATTTTCAATGATATTCGTTCTCATATATATATGTAGTAAACAATCAAATCTACATGCCTGAAAATGACAACTCATTATACAACCAACAACCATCAATTAGACACAAGCTATGCAGGAGTAGTTTTCCCAGGGAATGTAGTTCTACCCTTGTAAACAAACAATCCAAGGTGACTTAAAAGTTGATCCACCTTCCCAACACGATTTTCATCAACAATGGTCAACTGCAATAAATAACACACCTAAAACTCAGTGGGTATCAATGAGTATGAAAACAGGTCATCCATACTACACACAATGCGTGACTGACAAAATGCCATAGTGTAACATACACAACAAACATACAATAATGATATAACTCAGTATATTATGCTGAGTTATTGATTTAGTCACTCGTGATTGACTAGGCTGCACATACTCTGGCTTATTCAACCAAAAAACAAAAAGATGCAGTAGATATATCCAATCTAATAATCATTTTTCCCCAATGGAGGCCAAAGTTACCCTGCCCAATAATTTACTTTGCAAAACATCATTTAAAGAACGCGACATGTGTTAAAAACACCCAACATTCGTAACCAATGCCAACCATCATTAAAATCTTCATAAGTGCAATGACTAGTGACTGCACATCAATCAACAATTCACCACTGTGAGAGAAAATCAATCAACCGAACAAAATGTAGTAGCTATGCATACCCACACATCAAATCAAATCGGGGAAGAGTCCTTCTTCATTAACAATACTAAGTTATTAACATAAGCAGGGTGGATGTGTACTTCGAAAGTGAGAATGCAATGCAGGGTTTAACATTATCATTAGGGAGGCAATAACTACATGAAAAAACAAAATGAATTCCATACGAATGACTGAGTGAATTCATATTCAAAGTAGTCGACCATACATTCAACCCACAATAGCCCATTGCAACTATACAGGCACGATAGTCTTCTCTACAAAACTTCAGACTAGGGGAATTAAGGGTTTTATCAGTATCCACCATAGGAAGAACAGAGCCAATCTTGGTGTGGCGAATGTAATTTAATGCACGCAGGGTATAACCCTCGTTCCTTTCAATCAAACAACCACCATGGTGAGGTAAAGACAGGGTCGATTAAGAACACGAAAAACCCACTTCGTGACCCCTAGTGCTGAAATCAATCAACTTCCCATATGTACGATGCATGGTGATACTAATGCTTTATCCATAAAACCCATAAAACCTCACAGATTAATTACAGCAATGATAAAACAAAAAAATATCCCAATAAGACCAACAGGATCTTCCAAGTAACCAGAAAGGATAACAGAGATCTCTTGTGAATGCTAGTGCCCATTAATGTTACGAATTCAACATTATTTCAAAGAGAATCATCAATGTTTCATTCACAATCACCATTACATAGTTGCAATCCTTAAGGAGAGAACAACTAATACACTTGAGCCAAAATCTATTTCATAACCAGAGTAGATTCATGAAGGGACAAAAAACAGAACATACCTATAATCAAATGTTTTAAGCACGAGTTAGTTGAGCGGTTCCTCCCTGTTGAGAAATAGAAACATAACCACAGCCGTAGTGTTTGGAAGATAGCCTTACCATGGTGGCGTCCATCGGTGAGGGTAAAGGTGATGTGCAATAAATTCACATCACTTACCTACTCCAATCTCATTCAATTCTTAGTACGTGCCAACTATTAATCCAGCTAATCATCCACCTTGCAACAACAACCTTTAATTTCCAAGAGCACCACCGTATCACATATTACCATCTCTATTATGCAGAAATGTATAACAACTATATTATATACAACCTTAATAACTCACATGGCTATCCTATACTAGCTAGGATTTGCCCCAAATATTTTCAATGCATATAGTATAGCATGTTAGCATAGGACAATTTCTTCTTTCATCATTTTTTCATTTGTTATTACTAACCTGTGTTTGTTGGAGGTGTCACAAGTCCTATATCTAAGAACAATCAACAATGATACCCTGAAATGTTTTGGTATAATTTGATCCTGAAACAACAAGGGAACCCTGTATAAAATGCCTGATCCATTATCCCATCAAACAAGATATCGTCATCCACGAAAGTAGTGTCAAATAGTGTCGCATAACACCAGGCCTGATCTTCAATAGTACAAGGGGGTCCCACCTACTAGTATTATTTAGCTTTTATAATAATAGGCTTTAGCAATACTTTGCGGGCGAACTATGTTGACTTTTTCAATCATCAACAACAACTACTTTCACAATACACTTGTAGTCTACTGAATCACTATCTTTCTATGATAATAGATAATATAAAGGATATATTCAGAGTGTTATTCTTTTTATCTATTTTTACATGTTATCAAATTGATAAGCACCCGTTTAAGTTTTTTCCTTATTGCACCATTTCCCTACAGTGATTGTTATGTACATATTTGAATGGTAATTCAAAATATATATAATCCAATTGTCACTAGGAACATAACAATAGTTCTACCATTTATTT